>RJWJ010025551.1:0-23791 GCA_004363605.1 Indri indri | reverse complement strand
GAAGATTTCTCTCTTTGTTTTTTACTTTCAACAGCTTGATGATAATGTATCTTGGGGTGTGTCTCTTTGAATTTAACATAGCTTGAGTATGTTGACCTTCTTGCATTTGTATGTCCATGTCTTCACTCACATTTAGGAACATTTTGGCCATTATTACTTCCAATAGGATCTGTGCCTCTTTCTTTATATATTACTCTTTTTTTGAACTCCCATAATGCAAATATTTTTCTGCTCGATGATATCCCATAAGTTTCTTAGTCTCTTTTCATTTATCTTTTTTTTTTCTTTTTGCTTCTCAGACTTAATGACTTCAAATGACCTACCTTCAATTTCACCGATTCTTTCTTCTGCTTGATCAACTCTGTCATTACATTCCTCTGGTGATCTTTTCAGTTCTGTTATTGCATTATTCAGGTCCAGAATTTCTGTTTCATTCTTTTTATAGTTTCTATTTCTTTGGTAATATTCTCATTTTGTTCATACATTGTTTTCCCAATTTTGTTTGTCTATCTGTGTTCTATTTTAGTTCATTGAGCATCTTTAAAATAGTTATTTCAAATTCTTTGTCAGATAGTTCAAATATTTGTGTTTCTTTTGGGATCAGTTTCTGGAGCTTTGTTTTCTTTCATTAATTGTACAATATTTCTTGTTTCTTCGTATGATGCTGTGTATTTGTTTTTTTTGTTGTTGTTGTTGTTGTTTTGTTTTGTTTTTGGTTGAGATTTGGGCTTTTAATAAAACAAGCACCTCCCCTGGTTTTTGTAGACTGGCTTTATGCATGAGAAAACCACCAGTCTTCCCAGCTAGAGTTTTGGAACCTCTCAAACATTTTCTGGGATGTTTCTTTTTTAGGTTTGTACATGTGCTTTTGACTGTCCTAATTTCCCAAGCAGCTTGCCCCATTTCTTCTCAGGAAGCCATAATCTTCTGCTCAGTTTATAATTGCAGACTCCCTGCAGCTCTAAAAGGCTGATGCCCACCTCCATTTCCAGTGGTTTCCAAACTGTGCCACCATTCCTGTCAGTGCTCCAAGTCAGGTGAGACAGAAACCAATCCCTCAGGCAGCATCCAGACAAGCCAGATCATTGGATTCCCAGCCCACTGTCTTGTTAACACCATGAAGGAGGAGCCAGAGTATGGTAAGTTTCTTCCTTTTTGCACCATACTATTAATATGTTGGGTTGGTAGTATCACAGGTGTACCAAATGCTATAAACTTTCCCACTCCTTTCAATCAAGTCTCTTCTTGGTTATGAGTTGTCCTGGGTGTTGCAGCTTCTCAAATTGTCTTTAGAGTTTACCTAAAGGTATTCTGGTCCATATATCTTGCAAACTCAGTGAGTGTCTCTGTGGAGGAACAAGGGCCTGGAGCTTCCTAAATCAGCTATGTTCTTGACCTCTAAATAGATTTTGATGCTTGCTTCTTTTCTTTCAAAACTCTAAGTACTGCAGAGACTCAAGGACCAGTCTCAGGCCCTTTTCTGCTCATCTCTCAGGTATCAGTAACCATGGATTTGGATGTCATGGTAATGCTCATGATTCCCAAATTTATGTCTCCAACATTTGTATCTATTATCCGAGCTATGAACAGGCATGTCCAGCCACCTGGTTTATATCTGTGCTTGGATCTTTCATAGAAATTTCAAAAATAACATGTCCAAATGTAGTTTATAATTTTTTCCTTAGTCTTTCCCATAACAGAAAAGGGAACCATCACCTACCCAATTTTTCCAACTTAAAATCTGAAAGTTATCATTGATATTTCTCTGGTCATTATCACATCTTATTTTTCAGCAAACCCTGTCAACTCTATCAACAAAACATATCTTCTTTCAATCTCTACTGCAACCATCTGTGTTCTGGAACCATCACTTCTCATCTAGGCTATTACAATGAATTCCTAAACCACCTCTTCTTTAGCTTCCTCCAATCCATTCTTTAAGAAGCAGAAAAACTCATCTTCATAACAATAATTTTCAGAAGTTTTTTTTTCATAACTCTATGGTTTATTAAGCAAAATTAGCAACCAGCAAATAAAAGTGTTCTACAGCATATGATCTATTGTTTTTGATAGCTATGACCCATATTTATATAAATAACTAAGTCTAGCAGTAGTGCCAGTCTTAGAATTTAGCATCAAACACCTCTGGGAAGGCTATAGCAACTCTGTTAAATATTTCAAAGTCTGATTCACATAGAAATGTGTCCATTATATAACCCAGAGGGTAATGAAAGAAACACAAATGGTGTGGACTATTTACTGAAAGAAAAAGACTTTCATTTCAACCAAGTAATGAACTTTTGCTTGGGATCAAATACTCAGAAGGAAGTAGTGTTATCATGTCAGATGATCCTGTAATTTAAGTTGCCCAAAGCTGAGCAGCAATGCTTCAATTCTCTATGCACAACCCTGGTGAAAGGAATTCATTGTAGATATCACAGCACAATCATGCAAAATAATTTTAAAGTGTAGACCCTTCTTGAATCTTCACACCCACACTAAGACCTTGTCCTGAAAGAATCCTATGGTCCCACAGGGCCCCTATAAGGCAGGGTCTTAAAACTTTTCTGTGACCACATATTTGCTTCAGTTCACAGGTATATTTGCCATCAGAATTCATTTTAAAGCCTTTTTTATTCCAAAAAGTAAAGAAAAATAACTTTACTTCCAATTTTTACATCAGATTTTCTGGACGAAGTCTAAATAAAATGGTTCATACAAGTCGAATATTCCTTACCTGAAATACTCAGGACAAGAGAGTCTTGATTTCAAATGTTTTCAGATTTTGGAATATTTGCACATACATCATGGGTTATCTTGGGGATGAGATCCAAGTGTAATCACAAAATATGTCATGTTTCATATATACCTTATACACATAGCCCGAAGGTAATTTTGTACAATATTTTAAATAATTTTGTGCATGAAACAAAGTTTTTATTTATTACCCTGTGTGGGCATGCTTGCATGGATGAATCTGTTCTTGCACTGAAAATATAGCTGAAGGAAGTTGGGGGAGTCTTTTGTCCCTTGGGAACACCGAATAACTGTGTGTTGTGCACCTATATTTTGACTGCAACCCATCACATGAGATCAGGTGTAGAATTTTCCACTTGTAGCATCATGTTAGCACTCAAAATATTTCAGATTTTGGACCATTTCAGATTTTGGATTTTGAGATTAGGGACACTCAACCTGTACATAAAAATAATTTTTTACTGGCTTCTAAAAGCAGGCTTAAAAGTGACACCAACATATTTATTTACATTACAACTTTCACACTGCAAAGTTAGTGTTAAATAAACTCTATTTTATGAGACATTTCTGATGCCACTTCTGAATAGTCATCAAGCTAGTGTGTAGAGTAGTAGAGGATCTGAGGATCTGTACATCTGGTGACAGAAGACAGGACAGCTCTGGATGGGAATCAGGCCAGCAGCTACAGCAATAAGCTGTGCATGTCTTACCTAGGGAGACTTTCACCTTGTTTTGGATGTTCCCTTCTTGGAGTCACCCTTTCCTATTGCCTTACCCTTCCTCCACAACACTCTGTAAGCTCTACCTTTATTCCACTCTGGACAGCCTCAAGGGACCTCATATCAATTCTTTAAATCAATAAGAGAGCTGAAAACTGAGATTTTAGTTCCTTTCTCTGGGATGGAACAGCAGATACTTATGCATCTAAAATGGAGTTGGGAGGAGTGTAGGATGAGAGGACAATGAAAATATCTATATTTACATATTTATTATCTGTTTTTATTTATTCAGTATAATATTATCATTTTTCTCCCAGGGTCTTAATGCCCCTTTTAAAAGATACAGACTGGCTGAATGGATGAAAAAACACACCCCAAGTATCTGCTTTCTCCAAGAAACCCATCTAACTTGCAAAGATACTCATAGACTCAAAATGAAGGGTTGGAAAAAATACTACATGTGAATGGAAACCAAAAGCGAGCAGGAGTAGCTGTGTTCATATCAGATAAAAGAGAGTTTAAATCAACAATGGTTAAAAAAAAAAAAAAGACGAAGATGATCATTATATAACAATAAAGGCAGCAATTCAGCAAGAAGATGTAACAACCCTAAATATATATCCACCTAACACAGGAGCTCCCTGATTTATAAATAAAATACTACTAGATCTAAGCAAAGAAATAAACAGCAACACTATAATCTCTAGGGACTTCAACACTCTACTGACATAACTGAATAGATCATTAAGGCAGAAGTCAACGAAGAAACACTGGAGTTAAACAGGCCTCTAGAACAAGTGTACCTAACAGACATATATAGAATGTTCTACCCAAAAACTGCAGAATATACATTCTTCTCATCAGCACATGGGGCACTGTACGAGATAGATCATATGTTAGCCCACAAAATAAGTCTCAGCAAATTCAGAAAAATCAAAATCATTCCATGTATATTCTCAGATCAAAGTGGAATAAAAATGGAAATTAATTCCAAGAGGAACTCTCAAATCTACAAAAAGTCATGGCAATTAAACAACCTGCTGCTGAACAATCCTTGGAGCCATAATGAAATTAAAATGGAAATCAAAAGATTTTTTGAACTGAATGACAACCATGACACAAGCATCCAAAATCTATGGAGTACAGCAAAAGCAGTGTTAAGAGGGAAATTTATAGCCTTATATGCTTATCTCAAAAAGAGAGAAAGACCACAAATTAACAACCTAATGTCACACCACAAGGAATTAAAAAAAGAACAAATGAAACCCAAAGCTAGCAGACGAAAAGAAATAACAAAGCTCAGAGCATAACTAAATGACATGGAAACCAGAAAAGCAATACAAAGAATCAATTAAACAAAAAGTTGGTTCCCTGAAAAGATAAAGCAAAATTGATAGAGCTCTAGCTAGATTAACCAGAAAGAGAAAAGAGAGGACCCAAATAAGCTCAATGAGAAATGAAAAAGGTGACATTGCAACTGATACAACAGATATACAAAATATCATCCATGAATACTACGAAAATATCTGTGCACACAAACTATAAAAATGGGAAATGGATAAATTCTTGGAAACACACAATCGTCTAAGCCTGAATCAGGAAGAAATAAAAATCCTGAACAGACCAATGATGAGCAGTGAGATTGAAGCAGTAATAAAAAAATCTACCAACAAAATAAGCCTTGGACCAAAAGGATTCACAGCTGAATTCTACCAGAACTACAAAGAAGAATGGGTACCTATCCTACAAAAATTATTCCATAACATCAAGGAGGGAATTCTCCTTAACTCATTCCATGAAGCCAGTACCATCTTGATATCAAAGCCAGGAAAGGATTCAACAAAAAAAGAAAACTATAGACCAATATCCCTTATAAACATGCATGCAAAAATCCTTAACAAAATACTAGCAAACTCAATTCAACAGCACATCAAAAAGATAATTCACCATGATCAAGTGAGTTTTATTCCTGGGATAGAAGGATGGTTTAACTTACACAAATCAATAAATGTAACTCATCACATAAACAGAAGTAAGAACAAAGACCATATAATCATCTCAATAGATTAAGTAAAAGCATTCAATAAAATCCAGCACCTCTTCATGATAAAAACCCTCAACAAACTCAGCATAGAAGGAACATACCTTAAAATAATAAAAGCCATATATGACAAACCCACAGCCAACACCATATTGAATGGGGAAAAGTTGAAAGCATCCCCCTTAAGATCTGGAACAAGGCAAGGATGCCCACTGTCCCCACCTCTATTCAGCATAGTACTGGAAATCTTAGCCAGAACAGTCAGGCAAGAATAAGAAATAAAGAGTATCCGAATCAGAAAAGAGGAGGTCAAATTATCCCTGTTCACTGATGATGTGATCTGATATCTAGAAAACCCTGAAGAATCCACTAAAAGACTCCTAGAATTGACAAATAAATTCAGCAAATTCTCAGGTTGCAAAATGTACACAAATCAGTAACATTTCTATATTCTAATAACAGTCAACTGAGAGTCAAATCAAAACCCAATACCATTCACAATAGCTACGAAGAAAATAAAATACCTATACTTAACCAAGCAGGTGAAAGATGTCTATAAGGAGAATTACAAAACACTGAGGAAAGAAGGTGCTGAGGTCTAAACAAATGGAAAAACATCATGTTCTTGTATCAGTAGAATCAATATTGTTAAAATGTCCATGCTACCCAAAGTGATTTAAAGATTCAATATTAATCCCCATCAAAATACCAACATCATATTTCATAGGTCTAGAAAAAGAAATTCAGCGCTTCATTTGGAACCAAAAAAAAAAGAGCCCAAATAGCCAAAGCAATCTTAAGCAAAAAGAACAAATTTGGAGGCATCACATTATACTATAAGGCTAGAGTAACCAAACCAGCACGGTACTGGTATAAAAGCAGACACAGAGACCAATGGAACAGAAGAGAGAACCCAGAAATAAAACTATCAACCTACGAACTACTGGTATTCAACATAGCAGACAAGAATATATGCTGGGAAAGGAAGTCCTGTTCAATCAATGGTGCTGGAAAAACTGGATGCCATACGGAAAAGAATGAAACAGAACCTTTATCTCTTACCATATACAAAAATTAATGTAAGGTGGGTAAAAGGCTTAAATGTAAGGCATGAAAGCATAAAAATTCTAGAAGAAAATGTAGGGAAAACTCTTCTAGACATTGGCCTAGGCAAAGAATTTATGACTAAGACCACAAAGACAATTACAGCAGCAACAAAATTAAATAAATAGGACTTGACTAAATTTAAAAACCTGTACAGCAAAGGAAATAATAAACAGAGTAAATAGACAATCCACTGAGTGAGAGAAAATATGCATCCAACTATTCATCCAATAAAGGGCTAATATCTAGAATCTATAAAGATCTCAACCAAACCAGTAAGAAAAAAAACAAATATCCCACTAAAAAGTGGACAAAATACATGAACAGAAGTTTTTCAAAAGAAGATAGATAAATGGCCAACAAACATGTGAAAAAATGCTCAACATCACTAATCATCAGGGAAATGCAATTCAAAACCACAATAAGATATCACTTCATCGCTTTCAGAATGGGCATTAATAAAAAGTCAAAAAACCATAAATGCTGGTGTGGATGCAGAGAGAAAGGAATGCTTATAAACTATTGGTGGGACTGCAAATTAGTATAACCTCTATAGAAAACAATATGGAGATTCCTCAAAGAAATAAATACAGACTTCCCATTTGACCCAACATTCCCACTACTGGATATGTACCTAAAGGAAAAGAAGTCATTTTATCAAAAAGACACCTGCACTTGAATGTTTATCACAGCACAATTCACAATCACAAAGATGTGGAATCAACCTAAGTGCCCATCAATTTATGAGTGGATTTACATAATGTGGTGTATATATACCATGGAGTACTACTTAGCCATAAGGAATGAAATAATGTCTTTTACAGCAACTTGGATGGAACTAAAGACCATTATCCTAAGTGAAGTGTCTCAGGAATGGAAAAACAACCACATGTTCTCTCTAATAATTGGGAGCTAAACCATGGGCACACATGGGCACAAAGAGATGTAAAGGACATCGGAAACCAAGAAGGGGGACGGTAGGAAGGGCAAGGGTTAAAAACCTACCTTTCAGGTACAGTGGACACTATTCTGGTGATGGGTACACTAAAAGCCCTGACTTAAGCATTATACAGGGTATCCATGTAACAAAAACATTTATACCCCTACAATGTCTTGAAATTTTTAAAAAAGGGAAGAACACAGAACAAAGAGAAGATTGCACAATTTGCTTAATATAATGAGAGGTACAATTATCCAGACTTATGGAAGCACTATCCCAGGGTACAGGGAAATCTTTTTGAAAAGGGAATACTTGGGTTTTTAAGATGAGTAGGTGGTAGGCAAATGAAGGGTGTGAGGAGGTAGCAGGAAGTATACGGACATTCAGGGTAGAGGAAAAGGAATTGACCAAGGCACAGAAGTTATAAATAATGTGTTCTTGGGTGAGGAACAGCAAGTAACCGATATTGCTGGAGCAAAAGGAAGAGAGAGGCACAGGCTGGATCAGGGAGAACAGGTTAAAGTTTCTGAATTTTACATGGTTTCCTCTCAATCATAGCCTTTCTCTTCTCTCTGCTTGACTGCACTTCTAAGCTTTATTTCTTTGGCTAACTCCTCTTCATCCCCCCATGCCTAACCCATATCTTCTCCTTAGTGAAGTGTTTCATAACCTCTTCTGTTCAGCATCCCTCTCTTTCTATCAGGCAGAGTTAATCAACGCTTCAGGGGTCTTTGACATCATAATATGCATTCAAATTATCTGTTTAAATTTCTAAAATAGATACCTCATTAAAATCAATAAATGTAAGCTTATTGATTTAAAAGAAACTTGAAATACAGGGCACTGAAAGATATTTTCTATGTTAATGGTAACACCCTCAGAGCAAACTTAAAGAATGTAACAGTCTTTGGCTTCCTCTACAAAATTATCAATAACTAGTAATGGCATCATTTAGTTTGAGTATTCTCTGATATACTCTTCTAATACTGGGGTTTAAGTTAATTCCATTAGGTAACAGAATTTCCTTTAATTACTAAATTTCATCCATTAAGTTAATATTTATTAAGTATCTGCTATGTATAAAGCTATGCATTAGGTTGCAAAGATAAATTGGATATTATTAATAAAGGTCTAACAATTTAATTGCAGATTTAAGACATATCTAAACAGTAAGCTGGTGTAGCACTAGCTGGAAGGATGGAACATAAAACTTCCCCTGGGATGATGCACCAGGGCTGCACGGAGGAAGTGGCATCAGAGCTGATCCTGGGAGGAGGAGTTCAGACAGGATTGATTAGTTCATTACCTTCAGATTCATGAATAGGCCAAAAGGTAGCAAAAGGTAGCTTGGTTAAAGAGCACATATGTTGTGGTCAGTAGTGGCCAACAAGTTATGTTGGGGATAGATAAGCAGCTATTGAAGGCCAATTTAATGTGAAGCCTTCATTTGGGAAAACCTGGCAGCTTTTGATCAGAGAAATGACATTACCAAATTTGTTCTTTGGGAAAATTCATTTTGGCAATGTTGTGCTGTTGGATTTATGAGAGAAGAAAGGCAGCCCTGAAGTGACCAGTATGAAAAAAAATTAAATGCAGTAGTCCAGACGTACAGCATTGAAGCTCAGATAGTGACAGTGGTATTAAAGAATTCATTGATAAAAGAAACATTTCTGAAAAACAGACATCAATGTACATTCACTTTATTACTGGTAAATTTTTATTATTATCGTTGTGTGTGTGTGAGCCATTTTCTCCCTAAATGATGTCATCATATAATCATACGGTCCCAGATTGTGCCAGAAACACTCACCTAATGCCAGAAAAAGACCCATTTCTTATTAGAATTCTATGAAGCAAACTATTAGGCCAAAGTATGTTTTTTTCAAATGAGTTTGTTCTCATGCCTGAAGTTGTCCCAAGATGACCATTAAAGAGTAGTCTCAGAAAAGAATGAAACATCAAAACACACTTGGTTATTTTATTATATTTGCAGGCCACTGCATTTTAAGGGTAGGTTAGATTATATTATGTCTTATATCTGCCAAAAAAAGTCTTTCTCAACCCACTCTGTCATGAGAATAGATCTTTCTAGGAGCCAATGCTTCCATCTGGAGCTCTGTGCATGAACTTTAGTCAAACTCCAGTAACTTTTTTCAAAAACGTATTCCCTACAGTGTACAATAGAAGATTTTTTAATTGGAATATAATACATATATATAAAAGTATACATACCATAATCATACAGCTAGCTGAAGTTTTGTAGACTGAATGCACCTGTGTAACAGGACTCACATCAAGAAAAAAGAGCATTCCAGGAACACAAAGACTTCCTCACGCTTTCATGTAGTCCCCACCTCCCACTCCAAGGAAAGCTACCCTCCAGACTTCTGACACTTTAAATTAGTTTCACCCATGTTTCCATTATTACGGAATTAAATAATATGTGTTCTTTTCTGTGGTTTTTCTTTCATTCCACAGTTTGTAGGGTTCACCCATTTTGCTACACATACTTGTAAGCCACTTATATTCATTGCTGTATAGTATCATGTTGTACAAATATGTCACAATTTTATTTATTCATTGATGCATAACAGGAGTCAGTAAACTATGATTCTCTGGCCAGCTGCCTATTTTTGTAAATAAAGCGTTATTGGAACACAGCCACCTATATATTGTCTATGGTTGCTTTTGAGCTACAAGGACAGAGTTCAACAGTTGCAACAGAGACTGCATGGCCCATAAACCTAAAATATTTGCTATCTGGCCCTTTACGGGGAAAGTCTACTAGCCCTTGCTTATAGTATTCTATTGTATGAATGCACCACACTGGTTGGGTATTTCCAATTTTAAATTATTGCAACTATTGCACCTATGAATGCTAACACATGGCTTGGAGTGGGCATATGTGCAATGGAATTGGTAAGTCACAGAGCGCTTGTGTGTTCGACTTCAGCAGATACTGCCAAACAATTTTCCAGAATGGTTTTACCAATGTACACACTCACTAGCAATACATAAATTCCACTTTTCAACATCCTTGCCTATACTTGGCATATTTTTTGTTTTTAATTTCAGCTATCCTGGTGGGCGTATAGTGTGATATCTCATTGTGGGTTTAATTTACATTTTCTTGGCTACTAGGGAAGTTGAGCTTCTTTTCGTATGTTTATCGCCCATTTGCATATACTCTTTTGTGAAATGTCTATACTATTGTGACCATTTTTTAATGGCCTGACTGCCTCTCTTTTCAATTATTTGAAGGTGTTCTTTTGATGTTCTTAATATGAATGCTTTACACTATGAATACCTCTCTCATGCTAAGGTTTGCCTCCAATTATCTTAATGGCATCTTAGTGTTTCTCATGTTTAAGACATTTTTTCCTATTCCAAAAGTCAGGAAGGTGTTTTCCTTTGGAAAGACTAATCATTTACTTCCCATGTTTATATCTGTAATCCATCTGGAGTTGATTTGTGTGTGTAATGGGAGGTAGAGGTCCAGATTTTTCCATATGAATATTCAGTTGTTCAGCACAAAATAATGAAAGGAACATGCTTTCCCTATTCTCCTGCAGTACCCCCTTTGTCAAAAATCAGAGATTATACAAATTTGGTAAAATATGTTTCTGGGAAATCTGTATTTATTCAATCTTCATTGATTCATTCAACAAATATTTACTGAGTATCTATTAGTTGAATAGTTATGTCTTTTTTTATTTCAGAATATAGGTATACAAATACTTTGGTTGCATATATTGCCTTTGTGCCACCCAAGTCAGAGTTACAAGCATGTCCATCCCCCAGAAAGTGCACGCCACACCCATTAGGTGTGAATTTATCCATCTTCTCTGCCCCTTCCCACATGCCGGACATCCTATAAATGTTACTTATATATGTGCACATAAGTGATAATCAAGTAGTACCAATATAATAGTGAGTACATGCAGTGCTTGTTTTTCCATTCTTGGGATACTTGACTTCGAAGAATGGGCCCCAGCTCCATCCAAGATAATACAAGAGATATTAGTTCACCATTGTTTTTTATGGCTGAGTAGTACTCCATGGTATACATATACCACATTTTATTAATCCACTCACATTTTGATGGGCACTTGGGTTGTTTCCACATCTTTACAATTATGAATTATGCTGCTATAAACATTCGAGTGCAGATGTCTTTATTATAGAATGTCTTTTTTTCTTTGGGTAAATACCCAGCAGTGGAAATTACTGTATCAAATGGTTGTTCTACTTTTAGTTCTTTGAGGTATCTCCACAATACTTTCCATAGAGGGTGTACTAATTTGCAGTCCCACCAGCAGTGTATGAGTGTTCCTGTGTCTCTGCATCCACACCAACATTTATTGTTTTGGGACTTTTTGATAAAAGCCATTTTCACTGGAATTAAGTGATATCTCATTGGGGTTTTGATTTGCATTTCCCTGATGATTAGAGAGGTTGAGCAATTTTGCATATGTTTATTCGCCATTAGTCTGTCTTCTTTTAAAAATTTCTGTTCATGTCCTTTGCCCATTTTTAATGGGGTTGTTTGATTTGTTTTTCTTGCTAATTTTCTTGAGTTCTGTACAGATTCTAGTTATCAGCCCTTTATCAGATAGACGTGTAGCATGCAAATATTTTCTCCCATTCTGTAGGTTGTCTGTTTGTTTTAATGGTAGTTTTCTTGGCTGCACAGAAGCTTTTGAATTTGATCAGGTCCAATTGATTTATTTTTGTTGTTGCTGTGATTGCCTTTGGGATCTTCTTCATAAATTCTTTGCCTAGGCCAATGTCTATAAAAGTTTTTCCAACATACCAAGGTTGCCCACTATCTCCACTTCTATTCAACATAGTGCACAAAGTCTTTGCCAGAGCAATCAGACAAGAAAAGGAAATTGGGGGTATCCAAATTGGGGCAGAAGAGGTCAAACTATGGCCCTTTGCTGGTGATATGATATTATATCTAGAAAAATCCAAAGATTAAACCAAGAGACTCCTGGAATTGATAAATGAATTCAGAAAAATCTCAGGATTCAAAATCAATGTACACAAATTAGTAACTTTCATATACCCCAATAACAGTCAAGCCAAGAATCAAATCAAAGCTACAATACCTTTCACAATAACATCAAAGAAAATAAAGTATTTAGGAATATATTTAACTAAGGAAGTGAGAGACCTATATAGGGAGAACTACAAAACATTGAGAAAAGAAATTGCAGAGGATGCTTACAGATGGGAAACCATATCATGCTCATGGGTTGGCAGAATCAATATTATTAAAATGTCTATACTACCCAAAGTGATCTACAGATTCAATGCAATCTCTTTTAAAATACCAACATCATTTTTTTGCAGATCTAGAAAAAATAATTCTACACTCGTATGGAACAAGAGAAGACCCTGGTATAGCCAAAGAAACCTTATGCATAAAGAACATATTGGGAGTCATCAATCTACCAGACTTCAAGCTATACTATAAGGCTATAGTAACCAAAACAGCATAGTACTGGCATAAGAACAGAGACATAGACCAATGAAACAGGACTGAGAACCCAGATATAAAACCATCCTCATATAGTCATCTGATCCAGAGAAAAGAAACCCTATTTAATAAATGGTGCTGGGAAATTGGATAGCCACATGTAAAAGACTGAAATAGGATCTGCATCTCTCACCTCTCACAAAAATCTACTCACAATGGACAACAAACTTAAACCTAAGGCATGAAACCTTGAGTAGCTATTTCTGTTAGAATTTGTAGTTTCAGAGGTTTGAGAAAAACAAAGAAAATTGAGAATAGCCATAATAGAAAACCTAAGAGAAATTAACATTAGAATTATCTCAGGGCAGTATTAAGGGACTTATATGTGAAAGAAGCTAGATGATTACAGTGTAAAACTCTAAATAATTATGATGCCTTTACTGAAAAATTATAAAGAATGGTGACCTCGTTCTAGGTAAGGGTTTTGCCAGCTAAATGCTAGAGCAAACAATGGAGTGAGTAAGGGGGTAGGTGGATTCTGGGTAAAAATTGGCTGAATGTACGGACTATTAAATCTAAACTGAATAGGAATAATAGGCATGGAGATGGTAGGTGCAGGAGGTCTTAAAGCCCAAAAGGATGAGTGGGCATCACTAAATGAAATAGCTGGCATGGTCTGAAAGTGACATGTTTGAATTTAAGATTTCCACGGTGTTCAGGTCCATTAAATGGAACATTCTTAAGTATAGAAATAGAGTTAAAGTGAAGGTTACTAATGATGAGGAGGCCAAGGAAATGAGAAGCTAGGGAATTGAAGATCAAAGTGAGCCGACATGATGAAAAGAACTGGGAGGAAGGTGGTGATCCAGGTGCCTGAATGCTCAGTAAATGGAGGAAGAAGCCTAAGGATGGAGAGATGGCAGCATCAAGGAGGGACACTCTCCTCTGAATGAGCATCATGCCCTGAAAGAGCTGGTTTACAAGAATGTTGAGGACTAGTGATGTGTTGGTGGATCAGGTGGTGAGGGGCAACTGACGCCCCCTTGACCCTACGACATACAGAGTGAGCAGGCTTCCCTGAAGAGGGATGAACTGCTTCCTTCAGGGGTGAGACAAGGCTCAGCTAAGAGAAAGAGAAAAAGGGAGCAAAAAAGAAATGTTTGAGATATGAGAGATTGTGATACCCATGGGAAAAAAAGTTCCTGCAGATACACTAGAAAGATTGTGGAGAAAAATATTTGGGTAGGCGAGAGCCCATAGCTGCATGATCATAACCATGGACATAGAGTGGACAAATATTAAATAGATGTAGGTACTCTTCAGTTGGCCTTAACATTATAGTTGGAAGTGGTAACTATAATGCTAAAGTGAAGCTGCCCTACTGCCATTTCATAGCGCTTTACAGTCTACAAAGTGACACAATTTATTTTATTTGAACCTCTAAACAAGACATAAGCATAAAACCTAGGTAAACAATTTTTTTGCAATACCATAAAAGGCATTTTTTATTACTTGCACCTTGTGAAAATGAGTCAGTTTACATGTGATATCTGTATGTGTGTAAGCAGAAGTCATTATTGGCTTCTAAATCTCTTAATTCTCATATACTTGTTTTATTTTGCAATGTATAAGCCATTTGTGCATTCTGTTTTCTTAAGTACATCCTAAAGAAAATACATTAATTGCCGTGTCCATTTAAAAGTAGTTTTATCAGTAGTAATCCTAATTGTCAGGTTTCATTTGACATCCTTAACGAATGTAAATGTCTAAGAAGTCATTCTGTCTCTACGTTACTTTGAACCGTAGATATAAAATAATTGAAGAAATAGGGATGAGAACTTGTCAAAGTCCTTTATATGTTAATATTAGGTTTTCCCTGAGAAAATTCAAAATCTAAAATTATCTTCCACAGAGGAATGAAATTTGACAGTAACTCATAAAAGAGGTAGACTTAGAGAAGTCAAGTTTCACCAACAATAAGACAGACCTATAACAAGCTCGTGTGTATCTTTGTGTTTGCTTTTTACTTGTTACAGGGATAACCTTTCTCCTTTTCTCAATATACTGTAAGAATAATAATAGTATTTGGGAAAGGTTTTTTACCCTCCCCAAAATGGAAAGTAAAAACTCAGATCTCACAGATCTATCAGGCTTATCACTATTCTCTTCATTAAAAATCAGTCAAAATATTTTAACATGTTCTTTTGTATATTCCTGGGCTAGTTCTGTATTATGAAACAAAATGAGTGCAGGAAGTTTTTGTTTATTTTCTTTTGGTTTTTTAACACCAGCTATAAAGTTAGGAAAAGCAAAACAAGCATCTACTATTTGAGGCAATTATCTTTGCCACATATTAGCTTTGTTTTTTTTTTCCCTTCACTGAAAAAAATAACAAACTATGCACGCTAGTGGGAGTGTTCCTCATGTTGGAGTGGAGGCTGGGACAAGGGCTGGGAGAATGGGCTTTTGTTAGTTATCTTTTTGGGTGTTGTTTTTTTTTTTTTTTAACAAACTGGTCTTGAGTATTACTTCCCTCTTTGTGCCTTATCTGTGGGCAAAATAATCCTCTAAAAAAATGAAGGGTAGCTTGACCTCTCATTTATCTCTGTCCAGAGTCCACTGTCACCAGACTGATGAAAAGTAGGGAAAAGAGTCCGTCAGCAGAGCCTGTTAATTCAAAGATCTCTGTCTGACTCATTTTGTTTGGGGAGTATAGACTTTCTTTCTGTTAAGTGAACAAATTATTTTCTTTCTGTCCAGCTCAGGCTACAGAATGATTACGGCCCCTGAAGAGTAGACTCTGATGGCTGTGGTAACAGAGAAGTTGGAAAGTCAACAGCATCGTTAAAATAAGACTTTCTTCCAAGTGTCATCATGTGTGCCAGAGCCAACTGTTGATGACAGCACTGAGATTGATAAGGATCCACTTAGACTTATCGAAATCAAGGGGAAAAGACAGTTGAGATATGGGCAAACCAGGCAGTGTAGATCCATGGAGACAAAGTTGGCCTTTGACGGTGTCTTTACCAAGAATCTGAATTTCTTCCTGAAGTCCCCTTTGCTTTTCTCCAAAGGTAGTTCATGTCTTGATAGCCTACATCATTTTCTAATATCCTCCTTTCTCTTAGACTACAAACCATGAATATCCATGAGCTCATACACATGATAAAGGCAATTAAATGTGTAAAAGTACCTGTATTTGTTATCCTAAAACATGTTCATAGAGACCTTCTATTTTAGGCTAAAATCAATAACAGGGGAGATTGTGCTAAAGTGGTTCAGAGAAAAATCTAGTGGCTAGTGCTATTCTTACCTGGTAGTTTAGGACGAGGGGTAAAAATGAAAAATCTGAGCACTGTCCAAAATGACAATAAAGAGCTTTAACGATTGAAAGGATGGGGGGAAGTACATGCAAAATGTTCTTTGAGGGGAGAGGAAGGGGAAGAGACCACAAAAAGATATGATCCCAATGTTTCCACACCAGTCATCAACAGTGGCCACTTCTGCATGGCAGGATGACAGTAGATTCAAGTTTGTTTGTTTATTTATTTATTTGTTTGTTTGTTTTTTAGTTTTATGGCACAGTTAACAACATAACCAACACCAATTACTTTGTAGATTATAATTTGGGGGAGCAAGTCACCACGCATTTTTCCCATCTACAAAATGGGGAAAGAAACACTTCTTTGAATTGTTATGAAGACTGAATGTGGTAAACCGCATTAACTAGATAGATAATTATTCACCAGTATTCTAGGAAGACCAGGGAAAGCAGATGGAAGTATTAATAGAAAAGGGAGTCGCTGAAAGAGAAGAGAGAGATTATATACTGGGGATACGGACTGAAACCTGAGAATAGTGTGCAGGGTAGGACCAGGTCAGGAGGAGAAAGAGCCTGAGGTTGTTCTCCAGGTGACTCTGCTCAATTTCCTGCTGCTGTACTCCCTGGGTAACACAGAGCTCTTGTAATCCTTTGCTACAAGGGCCAGTGAGCTCCATGACATGCACACTGTGAGCTCTATGATATGTCCACAGTTACATCTTTCAGGCCCCTCTGATCACTGGAGTCCACCATCCATTATCCATTCCATGTCAAGCTCAAAAATCAGAGAGTGCACCATGCCAGCCCTCGCTCTGCCCTGCCCTGTGTGTCTTATCCTCTCATTGCTGGAGTTTTGCCTTTGTCTTCAGTCTCAATCTGCTTGTCTGTGGGCTTTGGTACATCTCCCCTCACCTGCCTTCTTGAGTAAAGATGCTCTAGTCCTAACTCATAGCATGTCACCCTGGACCTTACCGTCACTCAGATCTCCTCCACCAACCTGGAGCACGATTTAGGTAGCACTGGATTAAACAATACTCTAACATCTGAAACGTTGAAATTACGGTTGGTCTATTGCTTTAAAAGAGGAAGACTTTTCTCTACATTGCCTCTGTTTCTTTTGATAGAGTACCTAGATATGGACACAGTTGTTATTGGAAGTTCTACAAAAGTTGTTTGGTAATTAATATTTTGGGTAGCAGGTGAAGGATCTCGAGAAATTTCACCTCAAAATATGACTCTTTGGCATAAAGAGTATTTTGAATTAAAGGCCCTTAGAGATTAACAGAGTTGGAAGGGGTTTCCCTCTATCTGCATAACCAGATGGACCCATCAAAAGAAAAATGGACTTCCCTTCCCTTCCCCCTTATCTAGGTATATTGCAGGAAAGAAAACCAAGAATGCAACTAGACCTGGTCCAAATCATTTTAAAACATACCTGTCTCTCAGGTTAATTTACAAGTGAATCTGTTTCCCCCATCCACTCCTTCTCCCAAGTATCTATTCATGCTCCCTAGCAACCATTTATTGCCCCCAAGCGGAATTACCTATATTCCCCATCTCCCTCTCCCCTCTAAAAGGTGTGTATAAAAATATCTGGATCCCATTGGATACTGGGTAATCACTCTGTGATTCTCCCTGTGCACACAGTAAATAAACGTCTTATTAATCTGCCTTAATTGTGAGTTGATCTTTCAGTGAACTTTTAGGGGAAAAAGCAAGTTTCCCCTCACACTCATACATGTGAAAAGAAAGTAAAAAAGGACATATTAAATAAAAGCCATACAAATACCTTCACTCTACAGTTTACTTTTCCTGAATTATTGATAGCTAAAATGTCTCTTGCCTAAGTAGTTTCACAAGCATATTTATAAATAGTAAAAATAGAAAATTTTAATATAATATTCTTCATCATGTTTGTTCACACTTTCATCTTCTTGAAGGCATATTTTTTAACTTTAATTTTGGTATGGATTTATCACACTATTGCCAAGTTTCGAATTTACAATAATTCTATACTTAAAAATGTTTTCAAAGTATATTGATGATTTTCACATGTAGAAAAATATTTTTATATTTACTTTCAAATGTAGAAAAATATTTTTTACATTTACTTGAAGAAAACAAATTCAGTTTATTTAAACTTTAAAATTAGTATAAAAACAAAACTCAGTAGCAGTTTATGTCTTTTAAACATAGTTCCATGAGTCGATGTTTCCAAGAAACAATTTTCTCTTTAGTGACCACTGCAAAAAGGATAAAAAATTCTGTCATAAAAATATTGTATTTTGTGTGTCCCTTGGCAATTAGTTGAGTCATTGCCCTAAGAAAAAGGAGGCCAGAATTCTCATAAAAGTCCAGTATTGACTCACCAAATGTTTACAGCTGGGCCATTCTCATGTGTGCTTTTCTTAAGAAAAAGAGAGAGAAACTCTTGTACCCATATCATCCATCTCTACTTGATAGAAATGAGGCCATTTCAGTATCTCCAAGTCTAAAAAAAAAAAAGTCTCTTTGAAATCATGGTGATTTTATATCAATTTTGAAACATAAGGCTTATTATAACTTTTTGGTTTTGTCTATATTTTCCAAGGCACAGTTCTAAATGTTTTATCCAATCTTCATACCCAAAACAATCGATAAGGTCATTTTCCATGGAAGCGTTTGTAAAATCCATCTAATGAATTTGTCTTTCTTTTAATCTTGATGGTATATGGTTACAAACAAAGATAAATATTTCCCTTCAGAAATTTCTTATTAATACTAATTCAGTACTAATTTTATTTTTAAAGTTCAATGTTTATAATAGGAGAGTGTACTCTCCATCAATCCGCTCAATCCTGCTTTATCGCATCTGAGAAAGTTCTGTCAATCAGCAATGAAGTGAGTACTGGTGTATCTTGCACTTGTTAAGCACCAATGATGCAGTAGAATATTTGATATGGTCTCTGAACTCAAGGAGGTTCAAAGCTAGTTGGGGGAAGGGGAAGTACTACTCATTAAATTAATTAAAGAACATGGCAGTTAACTCTATGTAACTTCTGATAAACTCTGCAGTAGTTCAGAGGACGGAATAATCTGTATAAGTCGGAGCTGTATTTCTCAAAGTGTGTTCTAGCATGTTTAAGTAAGTTCATCAAAATGTCTTTAATTATTTAATATACTGATATGCCTTACGAAGCTAAGAAAATGTAATATTAGATCAATCTACCTATTCAAAAGAATGTTTATTGGATGCCCAGTGTATGTCAGGCACTGGGAATTCAGCAGGAAGCAAAGCAAGACCACCCTTCATATGGAGCATTTACGTAGGGTGGACAGGTGAACCCTCATCAGTGAGCAGAGACCTGAGCAAAGTGAGGGAGCAAGCTGCATGGATACATGGAAGAAGAGCTTCTGGGGCAGAGGAAACAGAAAGAGGCTGAGCCAGGAACACATGTCGCATGTTTCAGGAATGGTAAGGAGGTCCTGGGGCTAAAGCAGTGGTGAGGAGAAGAACCACTGACCTACCAAAAGGATGTCAATTTTCCAAATGCAGTTGACCACTGAACCCTCATCCTTGCCTGAGAGAATCTGGCATTGGCCAAGAATAACTAGGGGAGCAGAGGTCGGACATGCTCTAGATGCTGGAAGGTGGGCTAAAATTTGTGATTGACCATGTTGAGGAAGAACATTCAAGGAAGCAATGACAAATGAACAAAGGCCCACAGGAAGGAGGAAAAGAACAGGAAGGAAAACAAGAATGCTGGGATGAGACCGGAGACCAGGTGGTTATTTGATTGAGTATGTTTATTCAGACTAAATGTCTGGAACATTAAACATTGGATATTTAAAGCTGAAAATATATTTTGCTAAAGTTAATGTGGGGCTTGAATTGGCCAGAAACTTGTTTCATTTCTCCAACTTCAAGTGAGTATGTGCCTTTTTCATTTAATAGAATGATTTTAAATCATAGTATCTCTCTCTTGGGGAAGAAATGGCAGGCATTGTTCAGAATGATTTATATGGAGTCATTTATTTAACTCATTCAACAAATCACTCATTTATTCATTTAGTCATTTAGTCAGTGAGGCAGTCACTTAAGATTTATTGAACGTTTACTGTTGAGAAAACACAGTGTCAAAAGCTGTGTGGGTTACAAAACCAATGGAGACCAAGCCACCGCCCTCAAACAAGGTGGTGATCTTCCATGGAGCATAAAACTGATATTCACTTTTGGGGAAAAACTGATGTATCTCTACAGAATCTCAAACCAGGTTGGCTATTTTTCTAGAATTCTCAGGGAAACAACATATTTGAATGAAAAATCCAGGATGGTCAAACAACTCATAATACATATTAAATTACTGCCCTAGGATAAATGTAAGATGAGCTTGAAAAAACTAAAGACTTGGTGAGCCGGGATTTGTCTACTGAGACTTTGTAATAACATTTGATTTGATGAAGAGGGGAAAAAAAAGAGGAAGTTATGAGCATTTGATGTTGACAAAAGTTGGAAAATAAACTTGTTTATGCACTTGGCAGCATGTACTCTGCAATTCTGCTGTCAGGTCCTGCTGGTTCAGGAAGGCTTGCTTTTAGGAATACAAATTGCTAAAATCAAAGCCACTGATGAGGCAGCTTCAGTTCATCCCTTCCACATTTTCCACAATTAAAAACATGGAAGCACATGAAACTCCCTCATTTCACTATTTGTGTGGGCTGTTCGTCTGTCCTTTTTAACTTCTTTGCTTCCTTTCCAGGAATATCTTTGACGTGCATTATGCTTTTAGAACATTGTCTCTGACCTCCTCGAATGTCCCCTGACATAATCTCTGGAAAACACATGGAAAGGGGCAAATGGACCTTGTCCAGAGGAAGGATGGCAAGCCTCTTCCCATTACCACCAGAATTCTCAACATTAAGTGCAGGGAGAGAGAGGAGGCTATGATGGTAACGAGACAATTCAATATTTTCTCTGCCCTCCTGCCGTTTCTGAGTTCCGTATTCTTCCAGAGCTGATACATGCAGGAAGACCTCAGGGTTAATTTTTTAAGAAGAGAGTTTAGTTTTATAATGATTTCCATTTAAACTATAACTTTCTACAGTTATTGTCAGTACTGCTCATTTAACATGAAATGTTTACTGCCTATTGGTTTTTAAAATTTAATTATCAGTTCATATATCTCCTCAACTAGCCTGTGAGAATTCCGAACAGACATAGCTGAAAAACCGATAGGGGCATGGACAGAGAAAGCATGGCATCTTCTGAGAGTCCAGCATGATGCCTTGAATACATTAGACACTTGTTTCCCATTTAGGATTGGTTGTTGATTACAGAGAAGCAACATGCTACCTAGGTTATGCACGTGACATTGGTCAAAGAGTCACAAAACCAAAGCTCTTTTCCCAGATCTTCATGTGATTAAATGTCGGTTCTTGGGGAAGTCCCTTCACAGCTCTTGTTTTGGTTCCCCCATTTATAAAATGAAAAACAAAACTGATAAAATCAACATTAACATCTCTTCCATAACAGTTGAAATTTTATAATCCTATAATAATTCTATAATTCCACAAGAGTTCAAAATAAGAACTATTAGTATGTTAATTTGGCTTTACACTGCCAAATAAAGTGTTTAGCACAGTCACTACTTTTTCTGCTGAACTGATTCACTCTTTTTTTTTTTTTGTCTTTTTATGTAGACTTACAAAAGAGTTGCAAAGATGATACAGAGAGGTCCCACATACTCTTTACCTAGCTTCACCTAATACTACCATCTTGCATAATCATAGAAGAATTACCAAAACCAAGAAATTAACATTGATGTGATACTGTTAACTAAACTACAGAATTTATTCAGATTTTACTTGTTTTTCCACTAGTGTCCTTTTTCTGTTCCAAGATCCAGTCTAGGATCCCACACTACATTTGGTTGTCATTTCCCCCTCCCTGATTAGGTCTTTTGGCTGTCGGGAAGGGCTACTTGCAGATGGCACTCATTCTGAAACAATCACATTGCTACACATGGAGAAAGCCTCAAGTGGTTCTTTTCCCATTAACAATGCTGTTATTTTTACCTTTCAGCTTACTGTCTTTTCACAGAGAGTCAGTCTTATTAATAATCTCATCCAGCATCCCCAAGATTTCATTCAGAAAGTTCTGCAAAATGGAATCTTTCATTTTCTTCTTTTCTTTTTAAAATCATCCCTATGGGGAAACCATCCATGTAGTAACTGAAGTAGGTTTCTGTAGAGAACGGCTTTGTGAATGCTGAACTAGTGCCAGGAAAGATTTTTCTTTTAAGATTTAGCAAGTGTAATGATTTGAAGCGGGTCCTGAGAAAGCAACCCTTATCTGCAGGAAACATGGATCTGTGGCATTATATGATTTCCATTCTTCTATTATCAGGAGAAATGTGTTAAGATCTTTGGCTCATTACTGAGCACAGACCCACTTCACAGTGGGTTTTTCCACCTTGAATTTTAGAAAGATTATCATCTCAGAAGTCTATGCACACAAAAGTTAGGTCTAGGGGCACATACTGGCATGCCACCAATGGTTGCCAAAATGCATACCTGAAGCTTAGTGATTGGCCCTGATGCTTTAGGCCAATAACACTTTAAAGCCAACAATAATTGTGAGGCACACCTCTGGCCTCCTGTGTGCCAGGTTTTCATGGCTAACTGCTGAGCAGATGTCTCGAGTGAGACATTCGGCCTAGATAGTAATAGGGAACTGCTGAAAGCCTCCTCCTTCGGGGGAAATTTTGGAAGACGTATCTTTCCCTCCTACTGTGTAAGGATTGCAGATTGTCAAATTATACATGGCAGATGGATTACAGTTTGTCCTTTTAATGACAGGAAAAGCTGTTTCTACACCCTGGCAAAGGCATCCACTTACATCAAGATATGATTCTGCTGCTCCTCAACTATATTTGAGAAAATGACTTTTGGTCTGTTTTAACAAGTGAGTATAAAAGCTTTTCATTATATTATGCCATAATTAAATAACTGGATTTCATTAATATATTGTACTAGAAATGCTATAGGCATCCTATAATTACATGTAAGACTTGGCTAGTATGAGTTCAACTGTGTTGTCTTTGCAGTGTACAGCAAAATTACAAGATACATAAAATGTGTGTTGTGAGTCATCGTGACATTAATGGTAAAATGTTCTATTTATTCAAAAGCAAAAGGCAGATGTAGCATTTTTCTTTCTGTTAGAGCTATTAAAAAAGCTCAGCCTCTATTCTTTTAGTTTTCTTGTGCTTCTTTTTTCTTAAATTTTTATGACTTCCCGTCTTTCTTTCTTTCTTTTTTTCTCTTGTCTTTCATATTTTCTCTATCTTTGTCCTTTCTGTAGATGTCATTGATTTCTTCCCCAGTCTTCAAGAAGTGCTTTGACCTGGCTCCAGTCTGGACAGAAAGACTTTAAAAACTGATTGTC
>RJWJ010025550.1:0-23787 GCA_004363605.1 Indri indri | reverse complement strand
CATTAATAGCAAAATCTGAGTGTTAACTAATTTTCACCACCTAATCAGCAAATTAACACTGCCTTTATATTGCGATGCCTGTCCTCAACTCACTGGTTTAACCAGCAGTGGCATCAAATGCACCATCATATCCTAAATTTTTTAGAATTGCACAGTTTATAAACCATTATATATTGCCCAAAGTATTTCCCATATATTATTTCATTTCAGTCACAAGAGTTGTAGGTGGTGGATATTGTCTCCTTTGTTCAGAAAAAGAAATCCAGGTTCAGCAAGGATAACTGACCTTGTTTAAGATCAGCATGTTGCTAAGTGACAGACTGACTGCCCTTTGCATATCAAAAGAGATTTAGAGAATTAACCTTGGAGAGCCGGAGTTACAGGGTGAATATTTTATCATGTTGCCAGTCTTAATAATCACCAATTTGATACTAAGACTATTAGTCATCTCTAATGAAGAGAAGTTACTTTGAAGTTGGTTGATTGATTGTTGATTGACAGAAATATTAGTTTTCAGAATGAATTCATTAGAGAAATAAAACATTGGGTTTATTCATTTAATAAATTGAACATTTATTTTGTGCATGATACCAGCTTAAGTGGATACTTAAAAAGAATAGAGATTACTATAGTTAATAACAATATATTATATTCTTAAAAATTGTTAAGATAATAGATTTAAATGGTAAGTATGTAAGCTAAAGCATATGTTATATTAGCTCAATTTAGCCATTCCAGTGTATACATATTTAAAAATCATGTTGTATACAGTAGGTATATATAATTTTATTTGATAACATAAAAATAAATAAATAAATTAGAAAAAAATAAAAACCACTAGGGTCATGAAACTAAAATGCTTAAGTTTGTTCAAATATTGGTGACATAACAGGGGACACAGCTAATTATGTTCTCATATTAGTAAAATCCTGTATCATTATTATAGATTATAAAATACAGAAAATAATAAAGAAGCATACAGATTGTTTTTTAAAAAGAGTAGAGATTACAGTAAGGTAGAAGACAGAGTAGCCCTAAACCCTCCATAACCCTTCCATCACCTTATAACCTAGCTAGGAAGATCATCATGTGGAAAGGTAAGATGGCAACCAAGGGTAGTAATACAGGAGGTGCCCAAGAACAGACAATTATTTTCTTAAATATGCTACAGTGGGAACAAAATGCCCTTGGACCGCAATGATAAAGGAAGACCCCATGTAAATGTTGTTCCATTCTGAAGTAGGATTTGAAGAACTCAAAAGAAAAAGAAATATTATTACAGGGGAAGAAATTAAACAAAATATTATGGCAGGATTGCTCCTGAATAGAGCAAGGTAATTGTGGTCCAAATTGCAAAGATATATTTGGTCAAGGGTTTGAAAATCTTTAACCACCAAGCTAAGGGACTTCAAGTCTTTATCTTCTGAATAAGGGGAATGATGACCATTAAAGATTGTTGAGCATAACTCTATCCCAATAAGGACAAAATATTTAACTGCTTTTAGCATGAGTCCACATGAAGGAGTTAAGTGTTCCAAAATATCATTTTCCTCCAATATGTGGTTCATAAGGGAAAGCTTTGGCTCTGCTGGGTACCTAGTATGTAGTTCTAGGAGAATGTATCAGAATCTCTAGAGGAGCATGGATACAGATAGTTCAACCTTTTCCCATGTGCACAAACAAGAAATTCTGGTAATCCTTCTAGAGGGGAGGGACTCCTTTTTACAAATTGAGTTTTATTTTAGAAAGCTCAATCTGGTGGCAATACAGTGGTTGAAGTATAGCAGGTAGAAACTGGTGATCTACGAACCAGTTGGAGATTTTTTTCCAACAGCCCAGATAAGGGCCTGAACTAGCATCCTACTCTGGGAATGTGAAAGGCCAGGCTGGATGTAAGAGACATTATGATTCAAGATGAAAGAAACCTCTGGAGTGAATTACATATGGAGAACAGAAAAAAAGGATGAAGAGGAACTGGGGAGTATAAGTACTGTGAGAATTATGGCCTGTGTTCTACAAAAGAAGAAATGGGCTTAGAGTGGTTACCCCACAGAACTAAGATCAGATAGCATGCAAGTCGTAAAGCAGACCATTAAACCTAGGCCTTCCAACTCTTAACTTATTTGCTTTACTATGCTACACTTGACTGCAGTTTTAGACTTAGTAAATTTGAGGTGAGAGCAAATTGAGAATGAGAATAAAACGTTAACACAAAAGCAGTCTCATTTTCTTGCTACTAAGGGACATTGCGGTCTCTGTGGACCGTAGCAGGGATGTTTGTACTGCTGGGATCTAGGCATCTGTTTCCAAATCATAAATATAAAAACTAAGTTTAGATATCAGGACTTTATTATAGATTTACAGAATTAGATTCTCTGGTATAGGGCTTAGATATGCATATTAAAACAAAACAAAGCAAAAGTCCCTACCCAATTGAATCTACTGTGTGCCCTGGTTAAGAATATTATTGTTAAGAAAATAAGTCATTGCTCTATGAAATGTTTATTGTCATATTTTAAATTAATTAAAAATGATTACGTAGGTCTTCCTACCTTCTAACTCCTAGAGACAACAAAATTCAGATTTGAAAATCAGCCATACTAAAGAACTGTATTGATATATACTCTTTATTTTATGTTGTTACTTTCTTCAATTTTCATCATGTATTTTTCATCAGTTGGTTATGATAGACTTCACTTTCTTTCAGTCTTACAGATGAGATTTCTCCCTCCAAAAATCAATAGGAGACCGCTGAGTTTATTTATTCTAATACAAAGACACATAAAATGAATATGGCCAAAAAAGGTTAAAAAGTAAGCCTGTTTTTCAAAAGGCTAGATTGTCAATTGAAGCAGAAAAATATATTCAGTCCATTGGATTTATGCATTGTTTTAGTCTTCTCCAACCAATTTAGAAATGCACTTTCTTATAAAATTGAGATTATTACAAATCCTGTGCTAAGCAGCTGAAATAATGTGTCTATGCTAAGGTCATATCCGAAAAATTTGGAAGAACACACTACATTAGAAGTTTATGAATGTATTCCACATACATTTCTGACATATTTCAATAACTTAATATTTATTTTTTTACCTAACATTGTCTTATTTTTTACTTTACCTTTGACAGCATGTCATACATATGCATTGCTTGAAAGAAATTAAGCAGACATTATTCTAAAGTCAATTTTGAGTCTGCTAATGAAAATGGTTGAGTTAATTAACTAAATGGCAACCGTCACTGAACTTATTCAAAGCTATTTCCCCCTCACGATGTGTCTTCCTGAAGAAATGATGCATAAAAATTAAATTCCTGTTATTCTCTATTGTTCTATACCGGCCTCTAAATTGTCACTTTACATGTTACAACCTGTTGCATGATGAGTGATTATAACAATTTAATGGCAGCAGGTAAAAGATAAAACCCTACAGGATTATTTAAACCATCATTACTTAAGAAATTTTAAAATGTTGTTCTATCAGACTTCAGTTAATTATTTTTAAATTTTAGATCAAACAAAATTAAACTAATATTTTAATGTATAAAAGTAGTTATAAATCATAGATAACATTGTATTTTATTTTTGTCGTTTTTTTAAATTTTTGCATCTATAAGAAACAATTGAGTCTTCAAAGTTGAAGGAAAAACCCCACCCATTTTGCAGTGCATATAGCAAATTGTTTATTTTAGGATACTGAATAAAATTGTTTTCTATGCTCAACAAAGGTAAAAGGATAAGCAGAAGTAGCTCCAGGTTTGGTGGAGCTTGAAGCATGTTTTACTTTGACAGTCTTCTTTAAGTTAAAGAATATAACAGGAAAAATACAAAATTAAGTATGAATGTGAGTATTTATAAAAAAAAAGACATCATAACAAGCTAAAATTTTTAAAAAGCTGACAAATACCATATACATCACAAAATTGAGAAAATTAGCAAAATTTTTTATAATAAATTGCCTCTATAATACTAGAATATATAGTACTCTGAAATACTTTTTCCCATATCTTCCTGACCGCGTCCTCTTTTTAGCACCTCTTCAGGTGGGAGAATCAAAAGATAATTTAGTCTTTCTTCCAGCATGGTTAATTATTTTATTTTAAAGACAGGGTCTCGCTCTGTTGTTAGGGCTGGAGTGCAGTGCCGTCATCATAGCTCATTGCAACCTCAAACTCCTGGGCTCAAGCAATCCTCCTGCCTCAGCCTCCCAAAGTGCAAGGATTACAGGCATGAGTCACCATATCCAGCTATTTAATTAAAATTTTACTTTTATTATTGATAGTTTAGAAAAGTTTCTTTCACATTCACAACTCATTGTTGATGATGTCATGTAAATTATTAGAATTTATTGTCAAATTTGGGAAGAGTTTCTCTCACATATGAACTCTAAAATCTGGGATCATTTCAAGTTATCTTGTACAATAACTAATAAAGATTTTCATTCTAGTCATACTGAAGTCTTCTGCTAGGGAGCACCTGAAATTTATTAAGGAAAACAAATAGCTTGCTAATAAATCAAGAAATATTTATCTTTACTTTTAGGAAGAAATGGAGAAGGAGAAAGTCTTAGTTCAAGTGCACTCAGAACAGAACATACTAGCACTCTGGGAGGCCGAGGTGGGAGGATCACTTGAGCTCAGGAGTTTGAGACCAGCTCTAAGCAAGAGTGAGACCCCATCTCTACTAAAAATAGAAAAAATTAGCAAGTCAACTAAAAATAGAAATAAAAAATTAGTCAGCCATGGCAGTGCATGCCTATAGTCCCAGCTACTCAGGAGGCTGAGGTGGGAGTATCACTTGAGCCCAGGAGTTTGAGGTTGCTGTGAGCTAGGCTGACGCCACAGCACTCACTCTGGCCTGGGAAATAGAGTGAGACTCTGTCTCAGAAAGAAAAAAAAAAACAGAACATATGACAAGAAATTGGAAACAGATATGTTGATCCTCAAAAGTAAAAGTGGAAGAATAGGGTTAGCAAAACAGAAATGGGAGGAAATCTAAAAAAATGTACACTCAGCTTCGGAGAATCTCCTAAGGCAAAGTAAGCAGAGAGATGTTGGAAATGTGCAAAGGAAATATCCATTGCAAGCCATCCATGTCAGAGGTGATGCCAGCCACCAAGTATCTACTACAGATTGGATATTTGGAAAGCAGAATCGGCTCTTTTTGTGCTATCATTGAGGCTTGGCTTCTTAATGATTTCAGGTCCCCCTTTCATCCTAATTCTTCTAAAGTCTACTTTGTTTAAACTCTATTTAAAAGTGTTTCTCCCTATAGAATAAAAGTTTAAAACTCCATATCATTGCACATTAAACTCTTCATCCCTCACCCATCTGCCACTGTTTTATTCTACATTCCAATCATAACTAGAATCACAAGAATTAGCAAATAGAAATATGAAATACCCAGATTTTTTAGCATAAGTATGTCCCAAATGCTACCAAAAATATCACTGAAAAGTGTTCATTGTTTATATGAAATTCAAATTTAACTGGGCATTTTGTATTTTATCTGGCAACCCTAGGCATAAGTAACTCTTTCTTCTTCGTCACACATTGTCAAGCTTGGGCCAGCATGGCACCTTTTCATGAGCTGCCTGGAATAGCTTTTGCTAGTTTAACCATTTATTAACACACAAATCCAATGAAGTCGTCTCCTTTGTGAAATTGTCCTTCCCTTCTGACACCTGTCTCTCCATTCTCCCTTGAGGACACATAGGCCCTTCAGACTCCATGCCTTCAGAGTGTATTGTGTCTGTCTTTATTACTCATTATTTGGTAATTTAATCATATGTTTAAATATCTTTCTTTTCTTCCAGAATGACTGCTCACTAAAGGGAGGGATAATTTACCTAACACATTGTCTGGCATACAAAGGGCCCTAAATAATTTTTCTTTTAATTATTAACCAAATAACCAATTTGAGAGTTTTTTAAATGATTAATACCAATTTCAAAACTCATTTTTTAAATTCGTGGTTCACTTGTGAAAAATATATAGATTAAATGTTATCTAAAATTCTGAATAATTTATGAAAAAGTCATGAAATGACCGTGACTTCAAATGTATAGTTCTAATTCCAGCTTCATTTTATATAGACATTAGAAAAAGTGGCTGTATATATTAAAGGATCTCATCCCAATGAGAAAATAAAAATGTCCGTCCAACAGAAGTGTTCTAATGAACAGCTGTGTGTGTGTCAGTGGGGGCGTTCAGAAGAGTTTCCTCTCCACACACAGCCTCTGAGGAATGAGTTGGAAATGGAGAAGTTAGAAGCAAGTTCTGTGTTTGCCTTTCAAAGGAATGTTGCTTTCCCTCTAGATCACAAATACACTGTCTGGATGTCCCAAAATTTCTGTAACGTTCCCCTAAGACTTGATATACTCCACATTTCCCTAACCTGTTCTTCAAAGTGGTTGTTCCCAAAGCCTGAGAATAGCTGTGTCTCAGATAGCTCTTGGAAACCAGAGCCTAAAATGTTGCCACATCATCAGGAATGTAGCTGCAAAGTTAGCCAGGGCCAGGAAATGAGCCCCACCAGCAAAGCCCTTGGGCTGGACAAAATTGTTAGCCATTTGGTATAGGTCACTGCACTAGGTCCATTAAACAGGTTATCTGGAAGGAATCCCAGCTTTGGAGGAAAGAAATTTAAATCCTGTAAATAAATGGCTGAAATACCATAGCAGTTGATGGTGTTAAGCCTGTATCCAAAATTGCTTTGTTAGGCTCTATTATATTGTTCATTATCTTGCCGTGAAGAAAATTAAGCTTACATCTGCTTAGGGTGACAGGGTATCCTGTTGTCATGGGATTTTCCACATTTTAGGCCTATGTTGTAGGCTCCTAATAAATCCTCAGAGAACATCTTTTGTGTTCCCAGGCATCCAGGTGTCAGGCAGACACAGTCTTTGTCTCCTTTAAACTCAGTGACGTGCTCGGGGCTGTGTACGTTGCTCTGTTCTCTGCCAGAGACAAAATTTATTCATAAACTTTCAAGCTAAGAGGGACCCCAGAGCTAGTCTAATCCAATCTCTGCATTTTTCCATTGAGGAAATGGAGTTCCAAAGATACTAAGTGAAGGCCCCCAGATTCCACAAATGGTGGCAGAGATGGCCTGGCTTCCAGTCCTCTGTTAGCAACCCCCTGCCCCGAATATAATATAGATGCAGTCTCCCAACTCTCACTTCCCATTTTTGGCCACATACCCCTTTCTCTTTTCTCCCCTTGAATATGCTCCCTATCCCTCCTTCAGGAAGCCGCCACCAGGCTTCCTCATCTGAGATCCAGGAATGGATGCCACATCTGTATCTTTCCCCTCCTTCCTTTTTCCCTTTCTTTCATGTGACAGTAACATTACCCACATGCAGTTGTTCATTTGTTCAGTACCTTCCTCCTCAGATGAGAACTTAATGAATAGGGTCACATTTTATGCAGCCTGGGGGCCAAAAATATTGGCCAAGCAGTGACCTTCAAATGAAACTGTAGAGCTCTGGTTTCTTGCACAACGTGGTTGGAGGACAGTCTCCAGAGCCCCTAGCATGAGAACTCAATTAAACATGGATGCCAGAGTTTAAACAGATGGAATTAACACACACATAAGGCTGCTTCATCCTGATGAGTGTAGGAAATATTGGTGACAGCTTGCTCGAGACAAGCTACTATTCGGTGCTCCTTCATACCGCTTACTTAAAATATTTGATCTGCATTTAGTGGTAGTAAGAATACAATGATATTATATTAATAAAAAAGGCTCTTCTTACTTTTTATTAAAATAAGGAACTTAGAAGATGTACCAAAAGTCACATGACTTTTACATATATGGATTATCTTTCATTTAATAGTTTTCTGCTGTTACTAACTGCACAGTATTCTACACCAGCGTTGTCCAAAAAGTGTGTGTGTATGTGTTTGTGTGTGTATGTGTTTGTGTGTGTGTGTGTGCATGTATACACACATAAATGTGAGCCACATATGTGATTTTAATCCCAGTAGCAACATTAAAAAAGTAAAAATAAACAGGTGAAATTAATTTCGATAACATATTTTATTTAACGCAATGTATCTAAAATGGTATCATTTTTACATTGTAATCAGTATAAAAATGCTGTCATGCACTGCATAATGATGTTTTCATCACTGATAGACCGACCACATGTATGATGGTGGTCCCATAGGATTATAATATGATATTTTTACTGTACCTTTTCTATGTTTAGATACATAAATTCTTACCATTGTGTTACAATTGCCCACAGTATTCAGTACAGTCACATAATGTACAGGTTTGTAGCCTACGAGCCATAAGCAATACCGCATAGCCTAGGTGTATAGTAGGCTATACCATCTAGGTTTTTGTTTAAGTAAACTTTGCGATGTCTGCACAACAGCAAAATCAACTAATGGACACATTTCTTAGAACGTATTCCTGTCATTAAGTGAGTGACTCATGACTGTATTGAAGTATTTTGCATTCTTTTTTTGGTACTAAGCCTCTGGAATCCAGTGTGTGTTTTATGCTTACATCCAATCTCTATTCCAAATAGCCACGTTTCAGGTGCTCAGTAGCCACATATGGTTAGTGGCAAGCATATTGACCAGCAATGTTCTATGTTCATCAAGGCTAGAAGTAATTTACAGGATATAATAACAGTAATTTTTAAAATTTGTTTTTTCTGGCTTTTATGTTGGCATATCATTCTCATTTTTAACATTTTTGTTCTATTTTCTTTTTCTGTTTTCTGTGCTTTTCTTGGAAAGCAAATGAAAAGATATTAAAGTTAAATAATAATATAGATAATTTGCTCTTGCTAAACATCTACCACTTGCGATATTCAAGTTCCAAATTTCAACTGACTGTGATTGCAAGCTTCAGCCAGCTGGTCCCAGGTGGATGGCCCAGCTGAATCAGGCATTTCCACATGCTGGCTACAAATTCACTCAACAACAGGCCAGGAGAGTTGTGGCTTTTAAAAAAATTTCCACTGAAGAACTCTGTCTAGTCCATTTTCCAAGTTAGAAGTGTTAACGGATACTACATTTGAATTTTTTTTCTCATACATTGAACTCCTGGTATTGCCCTTATCAACCCACCCCTTAAAGCAGCTCTGGGAGACAGGCAGGGAAAAGACTTAGGTGGACTGGAGGTTGGACCACAACTCCTTGGTCATCTAGAGCAGGAATCAACAAACTTCCTCTAAAGGTCTAGATATTAAATATTTTAGGCTTTTATAGGACATAAAGTCTCTGCCACAAATACTCAATGCTGCTATTACAGGGCAAAAGCAGCCATAATATGTTAACAAAACAATAAGTAAACGACTGGGCATGGCTGTGTCCCATAACAATTCATTTATGGGCACAAATTTGAATTTCATATAATATTCATGTCACTTGTTTTTTTTTTTTTTCCAATTATTTAAAAGGTAAAAATCATTCTTAGCTCTCAAACTGCACAAAAACAGGTGGTGGCTGGATTTGATCCATGAGCCATAGTTTGTTTCCCCCTGCCCTAGACTCTTGTTGAAATGGGCTGATAGCAGCAATCCTGGCAGAAAACAAAATTGTTTTGGCCCCTGACTTCTTCCCTGATTTTTCGTTGTTTCCAAAGAAATCAAATATTTCCTTTCTTCTCCAAATTCCTTTCTGTGCCCTTTTATTTTCTGTGCTCATTTCTCTCCTAGGTAGTAGGAAGAGACCCATCGATCTCCTAATTGTATTCACCTTCCTCATATTGTCTGCACACCTATGTCTGAACATATGCCAATGCCACCTCTTCCCATTGTTGTCTTCAAAACCAATAAGCACCCTCCCTAAGCATCACCATTTCCAGGAGTAGCTGTTCTCTATCATATTATTGTTTTACTTGGAAGTAAGATTAAAACTCTCAGAGATATTGATTTTCTTCTTTGTTAGACATGTTTCATTTAATGGATAATTCAATACGCATTTGCTTTACGGTATAAATAACAGTAATGGATCAATTTGTAACAATATGGAATATTACACAGAGAAAATATAAATGCGAATTATGCACATTATGCCATTTGTTACAAAAATACATTTTAATCTTGACATTTTTTAACATCTCAATAAAATGATTCCATTCAATGAGGAAAAAAATAGAACTCCTTTTAGTGGGTGATTCTTTTTAAGAGAATGAGTTTTGGAAAGCAACAACCTTTCTAGCTGGAAAATGTTAAGATTAAATACAACAATTCATGGTTGTGTCATCAAAACTGTCAAATTGGTGCATGTATTTGAACACCCCTGAATTATTTTCTAAAGTGTATTGTTTTACTTTTTAAAAATTATGAAGATTAATAAGTCTTTTAGATGTGTCAGCACTGAAGTAAGTGGAGTAGTATGGCTTGTAGCATTGTCCAAGATAACTTTTTGCAATGATTAATCTTTTCTCTGTCTGTGTTGTCCAATACAGTGTGGCTTTTGAGCCTTGGAAATGTGGTAAGTAAAACTGAGAAGCTGATTTTTAAATTGTGTTTAATTTTAATTAAGTTAAAGTTTTATTTAGATAGTTAAATTGCTTTTTAAATGAAACTTCTAAAATTGAGGATATGTGATTTTGTGGTGTGTTTTTCCTTTTTTTCCTTGAAGTCCATATTCTGGAGTATAGTGATTTATAAAAGTAAAAAAGAGGAGATTCTGTGTTTTTGTTTGTTTGTTTGGTTTTTGAAATTGTATTTTACAAAAGTAGATTTTAGCAGATACTTCAAGAACTAATTTAATAAATATTAAGTATTGTTATTTATTATGATTCCTGTTGTTTGGGTAAAATTATACAGTTCACAGCTTAGTTGTCCTTGAATTTTTATCAAACAAAACAAATGAACAAAACAAGAAAATTAAAAATTAAAAACAATGTTTTCTCAGAATCCAAAGAACTTTTTGCTATATCAGCCAAGCTGCTCCTAAGGTGTTTTAAGCAAGTAAGATCAAAGATTGCTGATGGGAGAGTGTGAGAATAAAGTAGCTCTTGTTTAGAGCTACATTTTAGAGCCCTTCTTTTAGAAAGAACATGGCTGGTAGGGAGGGAAGGAGAAAACATGGGGTTAATTTGTAACAAAACTTCTGTGGAGTATGTGTCATATAAAATTACATTTTAACTTCTTTGAGTTTTATTGTCCTAGGGTTTAAACAGTATGTGATCAAAATCATATTATGTAGTAAAGAGTGGGTGGGTAGGTGGATAGTTAGGTGCCTTTAAATCCCTATAAAATCCATTTTAGAAGATAAATGAGAGCTATTTAAGTTTGGGCAAATCAATTTCACCAATTCACTTCACTTGTCCAATCCCTGCAGCAGCTGCTACAGACGGGGCTTGTTACCTAACTTTAGGGGAGGTTTGAATCAAGGTGAACAGTCAAAAATTATTTTCAATGCACTATGTGTATTTTTAAGGATTCTTTTGCCATGGAGTTAGTTGCTTATACTGCAAACTAAGAAATTAATGAACAAGAATACTGCTCATGAACAACAAGGTTTATTGAAAAGCCAATATGGGTTTAGTGTGATAATAAGGTCAGAGTCCTCCAAGGACTGCAGACCTATTTATTGTACATCAAATTTTACTGACTTTCAAATGCTTTTAGAAATGTCCATTTACATCATCATGTGTTATGCATTTGAGATCTTTAGCAACAGTAATGAAATCCATGTGTGGCAATGAAGTGGTTATAAAACTAATATACACTATGATTTGATACAGGCCACTTCACTGTTACATTTACTTAAAACTGGAAGCCATATAAAAATATAGATTTATAAACATTGTAAGTTAAAGCCACATACTTTAAAAATGAAATCCACTGACTTTTAAAATAAAATCCCAATAGCTGTGCCATTGGAGGCTGACTGTCCTAAAAATGATTTGTAATTAATCAATTCAACATTTTACATAGATTTATAATTTTTAAATGTCTGGTAGCATATAACCATGATGCATTTTTTCAGTTTTATATTCATTATTATTTCATTAAATTTCCAGAGGGAAAGAAAATAAATGACCTCCTAGTGAGGGATATTTTACCATGAGACCGGTTGTAAAAAAAAAATAATAGAATATTGTGCTGGGACTATATCTTTCCTAAGTCCGGTTCTCTAGTGGCTTTAATTTATTGAGGTTGAAAAATACGTGAGGCGAAATGAGGCCTCCAAGTATTTCATACTACATGCATTTTATCCAAAAGAAGATGATGGTTTACATGAATTACTTAATTGGTATTATTAAATTTTGGAATTGTTTTTTTTTTTTTTTGGTTGGTTGCAAGAGAGTATTTGTTTAAGATGCACTCAGTGTGCACTGTTATCTAGCTTTTGCAAGGTGGGGGATGTTGGCATTAGACACTTATACTTAGCCATACAATGGCCAAGTTCAATCAACTAAGGAAATGAATTTATACATAGTATACAGGGCAGTGTTTGGAACAAAAATAGTTACTAGGTAAATGTTTTTATTTATTGAATTAATTAAACAAATGATGTTACTGCCAATGCTGTGATTAATGAATATCTAGTCCTATCTTCAGCCCCAGAATCCCTGATGTCAACGTAACTTACAGAAATTATTTAAAGAATTGAGCCTTCTACATGTGCTCCTTAGTCCTCTTGACTGACCATATCCTACCCTTTTACATTCTTGTGTTCCTCACATCAAATTTCACAGTCCAGCTGCCAAGCAAGACCTGTTCTGATTGGTCTAGTGAACTTGGACATTCACACATATACTGAAAGGAGATACTGAGTTAGAAATGTCATATGCAAGACTATAAGCACTTTTAAGAGAGTCCTGCTTTTCATCTTCAGTTTTACCTTCTCTTTTCTGTGCTTTATTAGCAAATGATTGATTGGTTTGTGTGATTGCTCATTGAACAAATGCTATACCACGTAAGAGAAGGTGTTAAGGATATACAAGGATGCAAAATTCAATCGTGGCTCTGTGTGTGTATGTGTGTGTTTTCAAGCTTTTGGGGAGAGGCAAGGGAAGAAGACACAAAGTGGAAAAGAATAGTAAAATAATGAAAAAAGCAATAAGAGCATCTAATGATGTAGCCCAGATAATAAATGCTACAAAGTTTATTAGAAAGAATAATTGTATCCATCCAGAGGGATCAGGCAATCTTCTCTGAGGAGGTGGCACTTTCATTATTGAAAACATGAAGGATTGGGAAGGGTTTTGTATGTGTCAATTAGGAATAGAGATATTTTATTGAGGGAAAAGAAGAAATTTTAATGGCAGGGTAGACAATGGCAGAAAGAGACCAAACATAACTCTAATAACACAGTTCTGTTATTAGAAAGATGTGAAGAATGGAAGCTAGGGACAGATTGTTGAGGGCTATTTTTTAATAAAGACAGGCTAAAGAATCTGGAAGCAAGAGAGCAAAACAGTGAGTGGCAATATTAAAAGATGAATTTGGTAGTGTCAAGGAAAATAGGGTTTTATCATCCCACATACTTTCAAAGTTATGAAGAAATTGTGGTAATTAAATCGTTACTATAGTTAAACTCTAGTAACAATCCATAACTAAAGGAATTTATTTTAAGAAATGCTGTGAAAGAAAGCAAACTTTCTTCTGAACTCATATCAGTATATTTTCTTAAAGTCATAAAGCTAAAGAGAACAGGAGGCAAAATAGTATAGTAGTTAAGAGCATGGGCTTCAAAAATTGACTTCTTGGATTCAAATGCCAGCTTGGTACCATTTATCCACTGTCTGACCTTGTGCAAGTCACTTAAGCCTCTGGTTGTCAGTTTCTTACGTGTAAAACGGGGACAATAATAGTACCTACATTATAGGGTTGTTATTAGATGTTGGTGATGTATGTAAATATAGCAACTAAAACAATGATTAGCACATTTTAAGTACTGTACAAGTATTGCCTATTTCCATAGAAGAAGTATACATATGTACCTATATTTAAAATAATGATTTTCTTATTAAAAAGTAGTACATATTCATTGCAGAAAAATTTTACAAATTAACTAAGATAACCGATTATCAGGGAATTGCCACTGTTAAACTTTTAGTAAACAGTCCTCCACATCACTAAATATACATTACTAAATATACATCAACATTGCCTTTTAAATACTGCATAGTATTTAACTGTATGGATATTCCATAATTTTTAACCCATATTCAATTGGCAGACATGTAAGCTATATTAAATGTTTTGCATCTATAAGTGAGGCTTTGGTGAACATTCTTACAGCTTAATATATATGCACATCATTATTGCCTTAGGATAAATTATTAGAAGTAAAATATCTGGTCTAAGGGCAGGAGTATGTTTTAGACTTTGGATATGAAGTACAGAAACATAGCCCATCCACTTTCAACCCCTATTCCCAGGGATATTCCAACTTACTTGTTTACCATCAGTATTTGAAAGGATTCAATTCACCACACAATTGCTGTTATATGACAGTATTATGTTGTAATACAAGATATTTTTAAAAATCTTTGCCAAGTTAATAGGTGCAATATTATGCCTCCCTGTTTGAATTTTCATTTTTGTGGTTCCTGCTAAAGTTAAACAAATTTAATAAACCTATAGGTCAGTTATAGCTTTTCTTTCATAAATGGTATATTCCTGATCATTATCCTTTTGTTTCTGTTGACTCTGTCTTTTTCCCATTGATCTGTTAGAACATTTTTATCTTAAGTGTCTGTCAAATTCTAAGTGTCTGTGGAAAAGATGGACTTTTTTAGGTTTTTTTCTTTTGCTACTTTCATTTTTTTATTGAAAGAAATTTTACATTGTTATGAATTTAAGTCTATTACTTTCTGGTTTTAAATCAAAATTTTAGTTTTAAATTAAAATTATAAGAATATTCACCTACATTTTCATTATTTTTACAGCTCTAATTTCACATATAAAATTTCATTTACATGGTGTTTAGTCTGGAATCATATGAGACAGGATTTTAAAATTAAGTTATAATTCAGTAAAGTATCATACATATTTTTAAGTATGAAAGTTTCAGAATTTAGCATTTACATTATTTTCTTTGAAAATAATGCTAAATTTTCATGCAAATTGCTACTTATTTGAATTGGCAATTCTCTTACTGTTTTTTTCATTATAACAACTTATTTTATCTTTGTTTCTATTATAAAATGAATATCAGGTCTACTAAAATATAGAAATTACTTGTAACAATTATATGAAGATCATTTAATCATGATTTTGGACTAATCATAATGAAAAATTTATTCAATTAAATAATCCAAGTTATTGTTTAGTCCCTGTAAAATAAAACTGACAAATATCAAATACTAATATTTTTTCAAAATATGTTTATGTACATGCATTTCATTATATTATTTCTTATTGAAATTAACTTCTAAATGTGCATCTCTCTATTCATAATGAGTAGTAAGGGTATAGATTGTTCCCACAAAAATGAAAACTTGGATAGTATGAGTTAAATAGCTCATTTATCAAGTTATATGTTTGATTTTGAAAGATAGTGGGAAGTATGTTTTGAGACAGAAGAGGGAAGGAAAGAGTAGAGTTTGGAATTAGGAAAACCCATATGGTCATTGCCACGTTTTTCACTTCCTATTAAACTTAGAAATGTTATTTATATGGTTGAGCCTTAATTTCCTCAGTTTTTAATTGTAGAAAATAATATATACTCTAGGATTAAGGGTAAAATAAAGGAGCTAATATAAGTAAAATTTGTCATAGAGTACCTGAAGCATATTGTAAGTCTAAGTTATAATAGTAATTTTTTTGTTGCTAATATTTTGAAGGGATAGCCACCCAACCAATGCTATCCATTATTTATTTTTATTTTGCATTTAAATCATAAAAAATAATACTCTTTCTGTGTGGCAACTTTGAAAAAGGACAAAAATATTTTTAAAAGTTAAATAAAAATCATATTTAATTGAAATACCCCCAAAATCATGGCCAATAAATTGTTGCATGCATATTCATTTATAAATGTGTATATGTGTGTCTATGTGTAAATTTTAAAAGAACTTTAATTAACAAATGAAAATTATATATAGTTACAATGTACCATATGATGTTTTAAAATATGTATATATTGTAAATAGCCAAATCAAGCTATATAACATATGCACTACCTCACATACTTATTGTTTTGTGGTGAGAACAATTAAAGACTACTTTTTTAGTAATTTTCAAGTATAAAATATATCATTATTAACTGCAGTCACCATGATTTACAATAGATCACTAGAACTTATCCCTCCTGACGAATTGAAATTTTCTGTCCTTTGATCAATCGACATCTCCCCAAACCCCTCATCCCCCAGGATTGGATAACCATCATTTTATTCTCTGTTTTTATGAGTTTAACATTTTTAGTTAAACTCGTATTTCACATATAAGTGAGATCATGCAATATTTCTCTTTCTGTGCCTGTCTTTTTTCACTTAATGTAATATCCTCCAGGTTCATCTACATTGTTGTAAATCACAATATTTCTTTCTTTTTTAAGGCTCAATAGTATTTCGTTGTGTGCATATACCACATTTTCTTTATCCATTAATCTGTCGATGAACACTTAGGTTGATTTTATATCTTAGCTATTATGAATAATGCTGAACATGAGAGTTCAGATATCTCTTTGAAATACCGATTTCAATTTTTCTAGATATATACCCAGAAGTAGGATTTCTGGATCACATGGTAATTCTATTTTTAATTTTTTGAGAAATGTAAATTCTGTTTTCCATAATGACTGTACTGATTTATATTCCTACCAACAGTGTACAAGGGCTCACTTTTCTCCACATCCTCACCAACACTTGTTGTATTTTGTCTTTTTGATAATAGTCATTCTAACGGGTATGAGATAATATCTTAGTGTGGCTTTAATTTTCATTTTTCTGCTGATTAGTGAGGTTGAGCATTTTTTTCATAAACCTGTTGGCCATTTGTATGTCTTCTTTTGAGAAATGTCCATTCGGGTCCTTTGCCATGTGTAAATATTGATATAGAAAATATGCATAGAAAATCAAAGACATAATTTATGTGTGGTATATAACCTATCTTTAACAATATTTTTCAATGTAATAGAATGTTTTTCATGATAAGTACTTTAATGGATGCAATGTATTCCATTATATGGATGTAATTTATTTTATTTGGAGGTATGTTGTTTCAGTGTTTCACAAGTATGAACATTCTCGTCCTATGGTTTTATGTATATCTCTGATAATTCCCTAGGAAAATTTATAGAAGTGGAATTTTGGAGTTAAGGGAATGAATATTTTTAAAGCTTTTAAAATAGTTTCATGTAATCTTTTAAACTGAAGTATAAAAGATACATACAAAAGTACATGAATCATAAGATTAGAAGTTGATGAATTTTTTAAAGTTTGGCATACCTGTGCTACTACCATTAAGGTAAAAAATTAGAACATTGCCTCTCATGCCCCTTCCCAGTTATTAATACCTCCCCAGCCACCATGCTCTCCCAATGGTAAGCACTCTTCTGACTTCTAACACTTAGGTCAGTTTTGGCTGTCTTTTAAATTAACATAAGTGAAATTATCCAGTATATGCCTTGTGTTTCGTTTCTCCTGTTCAACATTATTTTTGTGAGATTCTTTTATGCTACTGCATGTACTGTAGTCTACTTAGTTTTTCTCTGTACAGTATTCAATTGTGTGAATATGCCACAGTTTATGCAGTCTACTGTTAATAGCCATTTGGGTTGTGGCTAGTATGGGACTATTATGAATGATGATATTATGGTGTTCATGCCCTTTGCTGCATATATGTATATATTTCCTTTTAATATACTTAGGAGTAGAATGTCTGGATCATATGGTATGTGTATGTTTGGCTTTTTGAAATGACCATAAAAGAATTTTTCAATGTGGTTGTACCAATTCACCCTCACCAGCAGTGTATAAGAGATCCAGTTTTTCCACATCGAGAGTATGAATTTTAAACCTTTTTCTTTTTAACCATTCTGTTGGATATGAATTGGTATCTCATTGTGTTTTAATTTTCAATCCCCTGCTGATTAGTGCCACTTTTGTCTCCTCTTATGTAAAGTCCTTGCACAAATATTTTGCCCACTAAAAGAAAATTAGTTGTCTGTATTTTTCTTATTCATACAGAAGTTCTTTGGATACCAGCACTTTGTCAGATATATGCATTGTGAACATCTTCTTCCAACCTGGACCTTGCTTTTTGTCTCTTAACAGTATTTCTTAATGAATGGAGTTCAATGTACTAATCTTTTCCTTTTTGGCTAGTGCTTTTTATGTATTGTTTAAGAAATAATGACTTATCCTAAAATTATTAAGATAATTTTCTATGTTTTCTTTTGGAAACTTGATTGTTTTGCCTTTTACATTGAGGTCTACAAAGAATCTGAAATTGATTTTTTGTGTATGATGTGGAGTAAGTCAAGATTCATAATTTTCAAGTGAATATTCGATTAATTTGAAACTATTTATTGAAAAGATCATCTTCTCTCTACTTAAGCAGCATTCTTGTCATAAATTAAGTAACTGCATATAGTCTATTTGTTCTCACATTAATATCATGCAGACTTAATTATAATAAATATTTATATCTGATGGCAAACCCTCTTAAACTTTGTTATTCTTCAAGATTTCTTTTTATATTACTGGCCTTTTGCATTTCCATGTAAATCTTAGAATTGGCACGCCAATTTCTATTATGAACTACCTGCTGCAATTTTGATTGGGATTATATTGAATTTATAGATTATTTGATGAAAACTGATATCTTTATAATATTGAACATACTAATCCATGAAAAAGGTATATTTCTGTATTTGTTTAGGTTGTCTTTAATTTCTTGGTAGTATTTGTAGTTTTCAGGGTAAAAGTATTGCTTTTTGTTCTGAATTATCAAATAGTCCTACAAATAGAGCCATGCATCACTTAATGAAGGGGATACATTCTGAGAAAGACATGATTAGGCAATTTCATTGATGTGTGTACATCGTAGGGTGTACTTACACAAACCTAGATGGCATAGCCTCCTATGCACCTAGGCTGTATGGCAGAGCCTATTGCTCCTAGGCTACAAACCTGTGCAGCATGTTACTGTACTGAATATTGTAGACAATTGCAACACAATGGTATTTGTATATCTAAACATACCTAAACACAGAAAAGGTATAGTAAAAATATAGTATAAAAGATTTTAAAATGATACATGAATGGAACTTGCAGGACTGGAAGGTGTTCTGGGTGAGTCAGTGAGTGAGTGGTGAGTGAGTGGAGAGTGAATGTGAAGGCCTAGGACATTACTGTGCACTACTGTAGACTTTATAAACACTGAACACTTAGGCTACGCTGAATTTATAAAAACATTTTTCTTTCTCTAATGATAAATTAATTTAGCTTATGGTAACTTTTTTACTTTATAAACTTTTTAATTTTTAAAAAACTCTGTTGATTCTTTTGTAATAACCTTTAGCTTAAAACACAAATACATTTAATGGCTATACAAAAATATTTTCATTTTATTTTATAAAATTTTTTCTATTTTTAATTTTTTTTTCTTTTTAAACATTTTTGTTAAAGACTAAGACACAAACACACACATTAGCCTAGGCCTACACAGGGTCAGAATTATCAATATCACTGTCTTCCACCTCCATATCTCGTCCCACTGTGGAAGGTCTTCAGGGACAATAACACACATGGAGCTGTCATCTGCTATGATAACAATGCCTTCTTATGGAATACCTCCTGAAGGACCTTCTTGACGCTGTTTTATAGTGAATTATTTTTTACAAGGAGAAAGAGTACACTCTAAAATAATGATATGTATAGTATAGTAAATACATAAACCAGTAACATAGTCATTTATTACCATTACCAAGTATTATGTATTGTACATAATTGTATACATTACACTTCTATACAACTGGCAGTGCAGTAGATTTGTTTACACCAGCATCACCAGCAACACGAGAGTTATGCATTGTGCTACAACACCACTATGTGATAGGAATTTTTCAGCTCCATTATAGTCTTATGGGACCACAGTCATATATGTGTTCTATCATTGACCAAAATGGCATCACATGGTAACTGACTGCATAATAATTTGTGCTCCAACAAAGATCATAAGATTGCTTATTTTCCAGAACTTTGGCAAATACCTTTTACAGAAACCAATGTAATAGGCAAATGATAGTATATCATTGTTGTTTTAATTCACATTTCATTGATTACTTAGTGTATGAATATTTTTCTTGTTTATTGGCTGTTTGCATTTTTGTCAATTTCTTGTTTATGTTCTTTATCCAGTTTTCTGGTAGATGCTTCACTTTTTTTATTCATTGCAAGATCTTTTTAGATAGTAAGACTATTACCCTTTGTCTGATAGATGCTGCAAATATTCCCAGTTGTCGTTTGTGTTTTTATTTATTTGTTTGTTTGGGTTTTGGTTTTTTTATCTGTTTTAATTCTGATTTTTGGCTTCAGTGAACAGTATAAATATTATATTTACTCATTTTTCATATTCCTTTTTGTTTCTATGGGGTTTCCTCACACAAATATGTTATTTTAGTTCTTCTGTTACTATTATTTTTATGCTTAATGCTTTAATTTCCCTGGGATATTTTTATATAAGGTATAAAGTCAATAATATCTGTTTATTTCTAAAACAGACACTTCTGTTTATCTTAAATATTAAAACTCTACACATTTGAAATTGACATTCAGCAATGGAAAGAATAAGAACGCTAATCTTGTGTGAAATTAGCTCAAGATTTGGTTAGATACTAAATTAACACATAAGGGAACTGAAAGTATTTAATTGTTTTCTTTCACCACAGGGAACATGTTGTATGAAGAGCATTGTTTTATAATACTTAAAAAGATTATTAGAAAAATGATACATTTTATTAGTCAAATGTTTGTGTTTGTACTTGATGGGAATGTGAAGTAGTAAATATAAAAGTAAATTATCTCAAAGCACATAGAAACTGAATAAAACTTACTCTTCTTCTACATCATAAATTATGCACATCTGTTATCTTTTTCCAAGGAGTATTTGGAACAAGTCATCAATTCCTAGAGACCGTTTGGAGGGGGGGAGAGCACAAAATTACATGTTAGAAGTTTTTGATTTTCAACCAACTGTCAACTGAGTGATATTGTCATAGAAAAAATACTCAAAGCATTTTTTACTGATGACTTTAGATATGTCATTAATAATGATTCATTATTAAAATATGTAAAGTGTAATTTATTACCAGTGCAGTAATTTTCCTTATTTAGTTGTTTCTTTGCAAAGACATTTACATTGCTCAAAAATCGAAAAGTACAATGGAAAATCTCGCTCCATTCACCATCTGTCCTACCCTCACTAAGCATTGATTTTAGTTCTAGAAATAAATCTACAAAATAAATTCCTAGAAGTAAAAGTTCTGGGTCAAAGGCTACATGCATTTGTTAGATAGTGCCAAACTGTCTTCCACAAGGGGTACCCCAATATATACACCCCACCAACCATGAAGAAGAGTCTTTATTTTCCCACAGCCTTGACAGCAAACTTGGATTTTTGCCAGTGCAATAGATGAAGTTCTCATTTTCATTTCTCTCATTATGACCAAGGTTAAGCTTATTTTTGTGTGTTTAAAATCATTTGTATTTTCCTTTCCTTATCTTTTGTCCAATTTTCTTTTGGGTTGTTGGCCTTTTTCTTATTAATTAGCAGAAGCTGTTTTATGTGTTAGTAAATTTCATCCCTTGTGTGAGATATAAGTCACAAATTATTTTTTTCACAATTTGACAGTTGTCTTTGCCTTTGCCTATGGCTTTCTTGGTCATGCAGAAGCTTCTGATTTTTATATAGTTCGGTTTACTGATATTTTTTCTGTTAATTAAAGCTATTTAACTTGAGGGTACAATTTATATTTTTTATGCAGTTGACTACTCTGGACATAATATCGCTTCTTATATTAGAAAACAAAGAACTTAATCTTGAATTTGGAAATTGTCTTTAATTCAGTAAACTTTTATTGAAGGTCTATCATGTGTAGGAACCCAGTTTGTCCAGAAATCAAAGCTCAGTGAGAGAGTCAATGTAAATAATAAGGTAAATAGTGTGAGGCAAATGTTATGATTGAAGGAAGCACAAAGTTTGTGAGAATCTACCTAATGTCACATCATAATTAAGCTGAAAATGTAGTCTCATTATAAGCTATCATTTGGTTATTTCACATATTTGTCAAATCTTACCCATTGCACTGTTTTCTGTCAGGAATTGTTCTACCTCTATAACCAAGAAGGGATGGATTGGGAGGGTGATAAGGAAACCAACAATTTTAGTTAAATGCCATACAGATTTCTGTAGCCTAAATGAAACGTGAACGATACTGTGATCAGATAAAAAGGAGTTCGTAGCTCAATTTTAGATAATTTAGGAAAATATGATGGCTATTATCTCCAGTAGCTTCAGAATCTAGAGGCTCTTAGATGCTGTTATTTGAAGCTGTAAAATGCTTTTTACATGTACTTGTGAGTAGAAAATGATCCAATAAAAATAAAATGTTTAGTTATCTCCTTTTAAATGCGAGGAAAAATAAATCGAGGGCAGTATTAGATTATGTATTACAGACATAGAATTACATTTGTGATATCACCTATGTATCTCTTTCTCTGTCTCCCTCACACACACACACACAGCCACAGAGATAAAGAGAATTCAGCACTACAGGTGTATTTATGGATTTGAACTCACAAAACACAAATAGGCAGGATTAATTCATCTAATACTATATTTACTTGGCTTTATATCATGATACAAGTCAAGCAAAGTAGATACAGCATCATGATTCATTATTTGTGGACAAACAATTCGTGCTACCTGAGCACTGTGTTTCTTTTGCCCCCTCACCCACACAGATAAAGGCTGCCAGGGATGAGAGCCAAGATGTGTGCTGGTCACCTTAAATCCACCACTGCTATTTCCTTTCAGTCTTTTACACCATTGTTGTATCCCCAAGGCCTGTATTCCAACTCACAGTTCCCCCCATCAGATGCATTTCCATACAACAAAAGCAGGCCAAACATTTCCCATTCATCTTAAAGTTAGTGTTTCCAAGGAAACAGTGCTGTGAGAGCCTAGGGTAAGTCCCAGTATGGCCTGTGTCAGCCTAGGCTTGATGTGAACCCTTTAGTCATACATTCACATGCATTCTACACAACATGTATAAATGTATTTACAATATGTTTCAATGTACATATTGTTTACATATAAGATCTTGTTTAAAATTCCTTTTCTTATAAATTAATTGAGTGATTATTTTGTCTCTGAATGTTTCCCTTTTTCACCTCATAACCCTTGTATCCAATTAAAGAAAGTAATGTTTATTAGTGAGTTCTTTAAAAATATCTAAAACAATCTTTCCATAATATGTGGCTTTGTTTAGATGATGTGCTAATATATTAGCATGCTTATCTAGTTTACTTTTTAAATGTTCTCTATTATTCATAATATAGCAATCATATATAATAAATGCATATTATAACATTTTATTTATATTATATTATTATATTTATATTATAATGGTATTAATAATATTATGAAGAGCTGCCATTATGAGTTTACAACCTTTATTCTGGTATACTAGTTTTAATGCTTGATATTCTGAAAAAGGGTTTTATTCTTGTTTATCCTAACCCTGTATTTACATTTGAGCTTGAGCAATAATCACTAACATTAATGACTTTATTGTCTTTCACTATCAGGCAGAGTATTGCTCTAAGCAATTTTCATGGATTGCTTTATTTAG
>RJWJ010025549.1:0-23803 GCA_004363605.1 Indri indri | reverse complement strand
CTGCCTCTATAGATTTACATATTCTGGACATTTCATATAGATGGAATCATACAATATGTGGTCTTTTGGGATTGGCTCTTTCACTTGGCGTGTCATTTTCATGACAGAAAATCCACCTGCCCTCAGGTAGCTTCCATGGGGCTGGTGAAGAAGACGGCAGAGACTGCCAGGTGGATAAGGGCTCTGAAGACAGGGTGCCCGGGTGCGGAGCTGGAGAGCGCGGCAGGGCCGGGCAGGGGATCTATCTTAGACAGGGTGCTGGGCGAGGGCTCTTGGGGATTGGAGCTAAGACCTGTGCGGGGCGAGGATCAGCAGATGGGCCTCGAGGCAGGACAAAGCTGGGTGTTTCGGAGAACCAGAGATGCTGTGCGCCAAGGCCTGTGAATACACGGAGGTAGACCCAGAGGGACCAGAAGGCACAGGGTCTTGCAGGCCAGAGCAAAGAGCTGGGGTGTCCCGCTACGGGTGATGGGAAACCATAGTTTTGAATCAGGGAGTCATCCAATCTGACTTACATTTTTATCTGTTATTTATTTATTTATTTATTTGAGACAGAGTCTCGCTCTGTTGCCCAGGGTAGAGTCTGCGGCATCAGCCTAGCTCACAGGAACCTCGAACTCCCACTCTTAAGTGATCCTCCTGCCTCAGCCTCCCAAGTAGCTGGGACTGCAGGCCTGTGCCACGATGCCTGGCCAATTTTTTGTTTCTATTTTTAGTTGGCCAGCTAATTTTTTCCATTTTTTTTAGTAGAGACGGGGTCTCATTCTTTCTCAGGCTGGTCTCAAACTCCTGACCTCAAGTGATCCTCCTGCCTTGGCCTCCCAGAGTGTTAGGATCACAGGCGTAAGCCACCGAGCCCGGCTTGACTTACATTTTTAAAAGCTCTCTCTGGTGGGCATGTGGAGAGAGGACCAAGAGTGGAAGCGGGACACAGGTTGGGCAGCCATGGCAGTGGCCCAGGTGGAGACGACAACGGTGCGTTGGACTAGGGCGGAGCATGGTGAGAAAGGGAGAGAGTAGGATCATGTCTTGGCGAGGAGCTGAAAGGACTGCTGACAAATTAGCTGTGACACCTGAGAAACACGGGAATCGCCAGTGGCGTCGAGGAGTTTGTTTAGAGGATGGTACAGGGCCATGAGCACAGGTGGTGGAAACATCGTGCCCATGATCGAGAAAGGGTCCCTGCTCTTGCTACTCTCCCCAGGCGTAGTGGGGTCAACACAGGGAAGGGCAAAGGCTGGCACTGAAGCTACACTCAGGGGAATCGGGCAAGTGTGGACAAGCCCAGAGTGGCTTGACGAGGCTCCATACAATGCATCCTGGGAAAAGGGAAGTGGGGCTGTCCCCGGATTTGGGTGGCTATGACAACGAAGGCCGCTGCACACCCTCATTGCTCTCCCAGAGGCCTCGGATGGCACCCAAGCCTCCCGCCCCGCCGTAGGCCTCCTTTGTAGCCATGGGTGCACTGGTGTAACCTGAGCTGGCCTTGCTTGTGTGTGGGCGGGTGTGTTGCGTGGGCCCGGGGCCAGAGAATGGCGCAGAACATCAGCTCTGTCAGCGAGGTGGGTGCCAGCGCTCTGCAAACAGACTCCAGTCACGAACCCAGCACAGCGCTCAGCTGGGTTGTCAGCGAGGATGCACGGGGCAACCTAACTGCAGGGGTGGGGCCGATCCCACTGTGGTGGCCGACGCCTGCCTCCCTGCTCGCCTGCCTCCCTGCTCGGGTCTGGCCCGGAGGAGACAGGCGCCTGGGAATGGAGATTAGTAAAGTTAGCGGGGTGGCCCCGGGGACCCTGGAGCCTCACAGGAAACCTATCCTGGGGGAATGAAGGCCGGTAGGGAGCTAGTACAACTGCCTTTTCTGGTTTCTTTCCCCACACCTTTTCCCTGGAGAGACAGGCTCTGTTGCACTACCAGGGGCTCATTTGAGGAGGGGCTGATGGCAGGGATGAGGGGACTTGGGAGGGACCCCATCACCTGAGGCTGCAGGAGTAGAAGGGGTGAGGGGAGCCCAGAGCTTCTGGCTTGCCTCCGTTTGGGAGGGGCCGGGGCAGGCTTACACGGGGGGGGCCCTGCTGCATCGAGTCACAACCAGAAAGGCACCAAGTTTATGTTAATTCGACACACACCTGTGGAGCACTTATTTACAGATAAGACAAAGCTGAATCAGGCATAGATTGTGTCGCCGTGGAGCCTGGAGTCGAGTGAGGCTCCGAGACAGAGGCCTACCCATACCGTCTCACGTTGCCGGCTGACGTGCCTGTCTCCACCAAAATATCGGGGATTGTGTGCTGGGCAGTGCTGGGTACCCGGCACTTAGTAGGTTCTCCGTAAAAGTTTGTTGAGTGAATAAATAAATGTGTGATTGAGCCGAATACAACACGCCTGAGATTAATGCCATAAGAGAGGTTTTGTGTCTTTATTACCGTTAAATCTCAGAGCCTGGAGCATCATAATTGCTCAACAAACATTAATTAGAAAAAAAATAAAGGCCAGTGCGGTGGCTCACACCTGTAATCCTAGCACTCTGGGAGGCCGAGGTGGGAGGATTGCTTAGGGCCAGGAGTTTGAGACCAGCCTGAGCAAGACCCCATCTCTACAAAAAATAGAAAAATTAGCCAGGTGTGGTGGCACACGCCTATAGTCCCAGATACTCGGGAGGCTGAGGCAGGAGGATTGCTTGAGCCCAGGGGTTTGAGGTTGCCGTGAGCTAGGCTGACGCCACGGCACTCTAGCCCGGCGACAGAGGGAGACTCTGTCTTCCACACGGCTGCATCCGCAGCACCTAGAACAGTGCCTAGCAGATAATAGAAGGTAATGTAGCATGGCCTTGATAATTATTTTTTAAACAGCTTTTCTGAGATAGAACTCACATATCGTACAATTTATCTATTTAAAGTATACAATTCAATAGGTTTTAGTACTGTCTATTCAGAGAGCCCAAGGTCACGGCCTCCCCGGGGCAGCCTGGACCTGGCGACTGAGCAAGATGGGGGTATAACCGCCTGGCCGCCTCGGCCCCCTGCGGGACAACTCTGACAGGCGCCACTCACTCCACAGCTCTCGCTGGCTGGTCCGGGCGTCGCAGGTGTGCATGGCAGACGGACTTCTCCCCTGCACAGTCCCGCTCCCTCTCCCTTCCTGTCACGAGTGAATTTCTGATGCTCTGTCTGACGTCCGCTTCCAGAGAACCCAGGCGGGCGTGTCCCAGAAAGTGGGTGACGAGCTGGGGTTTGGGAGCTGGGCCACCCGTGCCCGGCTGGCCATAAGGGCTCAACACTGTTGGTGAGTGAGGTATGGAGGGCTTTTGGCACCAGGTGACGCTGCTGAAACTTTCACTGGTGGTAAATCAGGATGGTGCGCCAGCCAGAGAGAACGCACCAGAAAGGAAAGTACCCAGAGCCTGGTGGGTGTGGAGGACCCGGTATCTGCCAGGAGAGGGGCACTGAAGGGCTGTTGCTGAGCTGCTCATGCTCCGCAGGAGGACAAGGAAGAGCCGAGGGAGCACGCCAGGGGCCTCTTTGGTTGTGTGATGTGTAGGGAGCTCTCTCAGCTGCCGTGGGAGGGCCCGGGAAACTGAGGACCGAGCCTAGGATGGAACAGTCAGATCATCTGGATTTCGAAGCTGGCTGGATATTTAGTCAAGGTAGGTCTGTCACGCCAAAGTCAGAGTGCTGGTCAGAAAAATCTGGGCCCCTGACCCGTGAGATGGAGACAGGTATGGGGATATCTGGGTGAAGCGTCCTGAGGAGTTTATACCCTAGGCTCCTGAATGCACGGACGTGGCCCAGCCCTCCAAGTTAAGAGCTAGCACTGCCGCTCGCCGCAACCTTGCTCGGAGGCCGTGCAGAGGCCTCTCCCCAGCAAGACAACCGTGGCCCATCAGGACCTACCCCCACCTCCTGCTCTGCATGCTAAGTCTTTAAGTCAGGGTGACCCCGCTGGGCAGTGCTGGGCCTAATGACAGAGAAAAGGCATCACTTCAGCTGCGGGAATTAGTCACCGATGCCGGCAGGGCCAGGGAGTTGGGGTGGAACTATATTCTGAGGGTGCTTGATTAAGAAGCTGCAACATAAAACTGGATAGGACTCTGGGTTCAGTTTCTAAGGCCATCATTTCCATCTGGGGGACCCAAGACATATGACTTAATTGTTCTATGCCTTGGTTTATTCACATGTAAAATGGTGGGTATCCACCTGTAAAATAGGTACTTCTCTCCATTGTGAGGATCAAACAAGGTACGGCACTTGGAACCACACACCACACAAAGAGCCAGTGAGTGCCAGCTGTCGTTGTTACTGCTCATGCGAGGCTGATGTACAGACCCTAGGGTGGCCTTGCCCCCGCAGTGTGCCTGGACAGTCCTGGCTTTTCCCCACTTTCCATACTTTTCCAGTACGAATGTTAACGGTGGTCCCCTTTCGCTCTCAAATGTATCTTAGTTTGGATAACAAATTACATGGCCACCCTAATATGATCTAGTTTATTCATTAAAATTCTATAAGATCGGCCGGGCACGGTGGCTCACGCCTGTAATCCTAGCACTCTGGGAGGGCAAGGCGGGAGGATTGTTTGAGCTTAGGAGTTCAAGACCAGCCCAAGCAAGAGTGAGACCTCATCTCTGCTAAAAATAGAAAACTTAGCTGGGCGTGGTGGTGAGCACCTGTAGTCCCAGCTACTCGGGAGACTGAGGCAGGAGGATCGCTTGAGCCCAGGAGTTTGAGGTTGCTGTGAGTTAGGCTGATGCCACAGCACTCTAGCGCAGGGCAATAGAGTGAGACTCTCTTTCAAAAAAAAAAAAATTCTATGAGCTAGATATTGCTCTTCCAATTTACGAATAAAGGATTATGAAGCCCAGGTAATACCATAATTTGCCAGGTGGTCAGTCTGGGTTCCTGGGGACAGTTTTGTCCTTCACTTCCAAGGACTCCCATCCCTAACTGGACAGCAACTCCAGGAAATTCACAGCAGGTTTGTGGGGAGAGCCAAGGAGCTCGAGAAGGACAGCCCTGGAGGGGTGGGGGGAGAAAGAGCCACCCAGCATGGGCCAGAATAACCACACAGAGCCCAGCTGCTGGCGGGCTGGTGCCGGACCTTGAGGGCTGGCCCTGCCACGCCAATGCACACGGGCACACCCTGGCAAACTCAGGTCCCTCCTGATTCTGTCACTACCCTGGCCAGCCTTCCTTTTCCTTTCTCATTCTTCCATTCTCCCAGCTATTCAGGAGGCTGAGGTGAAAAGATCACTTGAGCCCGGGAGTTGGAGACCAACCTGGGCAACATAGCAAGACCCCATCTCTTAAAAAAAAAGTGTTGTCTTCCCTTTGGACCTTCCTGTTCTGTGATGCCCACACCTAGGGCATCTTATCTCCCTAAGAGCAAACCTTTGAGGCACTAAACAGCTGGCTTTAGGATTGTGGGAGTGAGAAAACTGTGAATGAGACCAAAATAACAAAGTTGCCATTTAGTTGACATTTGCCAAACTCTTGCCCTGAATGACCTGATTGCATGCTTCCAATTCCCTAATGGAACATGGAAGCCAAGTGGAAACTGAGGCTGAAGGGGTGCCCCAGATCATCATCAGATGGTGCAGCCAGAAGTTGGACCTGGACTCATCTGAGTCCCTGGATTGACCACTGGGCCACGGAGGAGTGTGGGGAGGGATATACGGGAGGCAGCTCGAGTGTGCTGTGGTCACTCAGAGGTGATGGGGGAAGGTTTCAGAAAGGTGCCACACAGTCATTCAACAAGCACGTGCAGAATACGAACTGTGTGCCAGGCCGTGGGGACTCAAAGATGAAAGAGCCCCGGCCTCGGCCCTCATGGCGCTCACATCTGCGTGGAGATGTCAGGTAAACAGGCTGCTGCTGAGCAACCGGAGTGCGACATTGGAGGTGAGTGCTCTGTGCGGTGGAGGTAAAGAGGGCGTGACCAACTCTGCCGTGTAAAACAAACACACGTGATCGAGAGTGTCACGTGGGCCAGGCCCGCGCCGGGTGTCGAAGAGGACACAGGAGGTGGGGGGGTGGGGGGCATCCTCCACGGAGGGGACTGCCCGGGCCGTGGCGTGGAGGCGCGGGCCCTGCGCTCGCCGGGGCGGAGCGGGCAGGCGTCAGGCTGGACACTGGCGTGCAGACAGGGACCCAGGGCTGGAGAGCAAGCCGCGCCACATCCTGGAAGGCTTCGCAGGCCTGAGCAGGGTTTGGGTGCCCCTACCCGAGGAGGCTTCCCTAGCCTTTCGGAGAATGAAGACTCCTCTTGCAGTTTAAAGACTCCTGGGGAGTCTCCACACGCTGGGAGTTTGCCTTGCAACGTCTTCGTATGGAGAAGGTACTCGCGCCCTGTGGACTGTCTCAAACGGACTCTTCCTGCAAGTCGGTGTCCCTCAGACCCCTCCCCACTCGCTGCAGCCAGAGGGGCTTTGGAACCTGTGAATCTGGGGTTGTCCATCCTCTGCTGAAAGCCCTGCCTCCCTCCGTCCCTAGGCCAAGTCCAGGCTGTCCCCTCCCTGCCCCACTCATCTGGCCTCATCTGCTGATACGCTGCTCTGCACGGCTGCTGCCGCGCCGTCCCCCACTCCACGTCTGCAGGCGCTGCTTTTCCGTGTTGGCAGCTCCTGCTTCAGGGTGGCGGGGCACAGGGAAGGGAGGCGTCTGGACAGCTTCTAAAGATGCTCAGGAAGCTTTCCCCTCCCCCAAATGCGCACGCACTCCTGCAGCTACCGAAGGGAGGGCGCCGTGGAGGGCAGCTGGCACAAGTCCTCCAGGGCAGGTGACACTGTGCTGCTCGCCTGCCCTGGGGTGTAGGGAGGGTCCCGGCTCTCCCATCAGCCGGGCCTGGGCCAGGGCACGCCCTGGTGCGAAATGAGGCAGGTGGGTGTCAGCCTGTGGCCTCCCGGACTTCATCTGAGCCGTGAGAGGCTGTGTCCTGCTGGGTGGTGAGGAGGGTGAGGAGACACATTGTGTCCTGCAGAGTGACCCAGTCTCCCTCATGACCATCGGGCTTCAAAGTCCTGGAGGTGACCTGGTCCTAGGTGGGTGAGCACTGATTTCTCAGGACAGGGTAGACTGAGGCACATAGAAGGGCCTGCTTCTCCCTGGTGAACTTCTCTTCTTGCACTGAAGGGTGCTGCAGCCTGGGGTATTCTCAGAGGAGGCCTGGCATTTGAGGCAGGTTCTGGGGTCCCAGGTGGCCTATTTAAGACTTGAACCCGTGGTTCAAGTGGTAAAAAGAGGCCTAAGACCTGTCACTTAAATGGTTGGTGAGACCAACTAGACACATGAGCCAAACTTTTTAGCTCTGACCTCGCCCACGACAGCTTCATGAGACTCAAACTGTCTCCTGCCCTTCCCCAGACTGTGGTGAGGGGCCCTGGGGGCTGGGAGAGAACGGGCCCTGCCGAGTGCAGGCAGGGAAGACACAAGGGCCTTCCCCACGCCAGGCCGGAGACCTGGCAGTGGGCTCTGCTCCTAGCAGCCTGGAAAGCTGTTATTCTAGAACCTGATAACTACCTGGGCTGGGCCGCAGATAAGAGGCAGCTGTTTGAAGTCCAGAGAGATAACAGCTTCAGAGAAATGTGATAAGAGGAGTGGGATGCACCGGGTTGAGCTCACCAGCCCGGCCTGTTTGCCTTTTGCCAGTTTTAATAACCAGCCCTCTACCCCCAAGTCAGATTCCCCAGCACAGCAAGGAGCCTCATGTAATCTGTGCATCTGGCCCGCCTGCAGGCCTCTGCTCGTGTCCTGTGGGATGGCTCTCCGCAGCCAGCCCTGAAGCCTTTCCAAGCCCTTTTCTTTGCTGCCGCTGGGCCTTCTTCCCAAACGCATTCACTCTTCATTCATTCATTCAGCACATATTTAATGAGTGGCCGCTTTGTGCCAGCCACAGCTCTGGGTACCGGAGACACAGTGGGGAAGCCACCAGGCATGGTGTCTGCTCTCACAGGGCTGTGTTCTGGGTGACTAGGGACAACTATAAATCAATAACTATAGTCGGTGCGAGTGCAATGGAGGACATGCTAAGAGGGGTGCAGCAGGGGGGACCGGGGGTGGCCTTAGAGTGGTCGGCACGGCCTCCCAAGGAGCCTTGGTGGGGAAGAATGAGCCCCGGCGAGACCTTCCTGGGGAGGAGAGGGCAAGTGCAAAAGCCCCGGGCACGTGTGCACATGGTCTGTCTGGCGTCCGCAGCAGCCGGGGAGTGGTAGGAGGGAGTGGTGGGCAGAGGCCGGCTGAGGACAGCCAGGGAGGCCTGGAGAAGAAGTTTGGAGATGATTATAAGCAGAATTGGAAGCCATGGGAAGGTGAGTCGGAAGGAATCTGATCTACGTTTTGAAAAGCTCACTTTGGCCGGTGCGTGGAGGCCGGATCAGAGAGACACGCACAATAGGCAGGAAGCACGGGGCGGAAGGATGGCTCCCGGCTCTGCCACGCACTGTTAGACCCCGACCTCCCTGGTCCTCTGCCCTCACAGCTGTAGCACGCTGCATTCCCCCTGTGTCCACTGAGGGCCTGCTGGCCCTGGTGCTGTCCTGGGTGTGGGCCGCCAACGTGAGGGAGACAGACCCAGCCCTTGGGGGGCTTCCATTCTAATGGGGGAGTCAGACATCAAACCAGAAAACCCGCAGGGAGCGCCAAGTGCTATGTGGCAAATTAAAACAGGACGATCATTAGGTTGTTAGAGGGCGATCGGGCGTGGTCAGAGAAGACAACTCTAAGGAGGTGACATTTAGCCTGAGACCCAAGGAACCCTGGGAGGGCCTTCCAGCAGTGAGGGGGCCCTGGAGGGAGGAGCTGCGGGATGGTCACAGTCCCTGGGTTGTTACGGTCCACCAGACTCTGGCCTGTGGTGAGCGCTCAACAAATGCTAGTGTTTATAAAGATGACTGTTCTGCAGGGGAGTCAGGGAGAATTGTAGGTTTGAAAGTTGCTCAGATGTAGGGACGGAGGGAAGAGGAAGAATGCAGAAGACCCCTACGGCTCTGGCTTTAGGGTAAGTCGGCAATGTGGCTATTTATCCAGGCACCACTGTTTACTTGGTGGGTCCCATGGCCTGACCACAGGCTGCCCTCATCCGGGCCCTATCTCACTGGGACAATTTTGAAATCTTCTGGATGGTCCTTACCAAGGTCCTCCCATCGCCCCTCCCTCCAAGCCTTCCCCTGGGGCGGCTGCACGCAGGCTCTGCTGAGAGCCTGGAGCAACTAACTCCCCTCTCAGCCCCACCGCGACCCCCACCCAGGCTGCCCTGGCACAGCCTGACTCCAGGATGCTGACGGAACCAAAAGATCCAGTTTAATCCCCTTCTATTTCCCATACAGGGAAATTGGGGCCACATAGACGATCTAACACTCCTTTTCCTACATTCACGCAACAGTAGTCATTAAAATATTTCTCGCATGCCCGAAACCCCTTTGTGGTTTTGACAAGACCATGACCCTTATGACGGGTGAGGAAAGCTCTGACATCTTTCTGTCCCCGCAAGGGCCTATAGCTGGAGGCCGAGGGGAGGGGGTTGAGCAGAGATGAGGTCTGGAGGGGGAGGCCAGGTATCACAAGGCTTTTGTGGGACTTCTGCTTTCACTCTGTAAGTGTGGAGTGGTGCCATGGAGGGTTTGCACCCTCTGGCCGCTGAGTGAAGAATAGAGTGTGGGGGCCTTGTGCCCTGTGTCTTGGACAGAGCACTAAACTTCTTTGGGAGGGGACCCCAGGCTGCACGCCAGAGCCCACTCTTGCTGGTACGCTGCCCGGCCGCGTCCTCGGGCCTCTGGTGCCCGTAGCCAGCCTGGCCGAGGGTGGCACAGAGGCCCCGTGGCCTCCCTTCTTTGCAGGACTAGCTTTCTCACGCATCTGTAGGAGGCACGTTCCTGATGTTCCTGACGTATCTCAGCCATTGCGTAGAGCCCTGTCTGTTCACACCCCTGTCTGACAGCTCTTATCATTCCATCTCTGCTGGGGTGTAAGCTTCCTGGGGGAGGGATGTGGTTTCCTAGAGATTCGAATTGACCCTGACCCTCTATGCAAAAGGTCATAAACCCCTGTCGGGGACGGCTGGCAGGGAGACGCAAAGAGCAGGGGTCCACATCTGTGGCCTGGGAGTTAGGAGACCTGACTTTTTGCCTCAATTGTACTAGTAAGCTTGCTGATTTCCCACGCTGAGCCTCAGCCTCCTGTCTGTACGATGATATGGATTGGGCCACATCGGTGACTCTTAGATTATTTTGAAATACCATCAAAGTCTATGGATCCCTCCAGAATAAAGAGTAGGTACACAGAACTGGCGTGATACGGAGGAGCAGGGCCGCAAGCCCCTGAATTTGCCCCTCAGACCTTTCTCAGCTCTGATGATGAGACTTTCCGAGTTCCGATTGCAGCCACAGCCCCGGGGCAGAGATTGGTTTTAGTCTCCAGGTAGGTGATTTAGGACTTGTGTTTTGTGGGGTGAAGGGGGTTCTAAGAAAGGTGTGTGGGGTATTTATGTTTGTGGAGGCAAAGGAGGAGTTCGCGGTCTGGAGCCTGCCCGTCCTCAGCCTCCCGGTGGCCTGCGACGTGGACAAGGGCGTGATGGAAGGGGAAGGCCTGATGAGGGCCACGCAGGGGGAGGGAGGCCACCTGGAGAGCGGGGCAGATAGGAATGGGAGGCGGGAGGGGTTAGGGTGATGATGGGCAGACCCTGCACCAAGGCGAACGGGGAGAAGAGGCCCCTGTGAGTTTGAGGGGTTGTCCCCCTAGATGTGGATCCAGGAGAGGGGGTGGCCCTGGGCCAAACCGGGCACCACCCTTTCTCACCAGGTAGTGCCTGTGTGCACGTTCACACCCAGTGCTGTGCTGGCAGGGGCTGTAACCTGAGCCCTGGGTGCCCAGGAGGGGGAGAGACTCGCCCTGTCCTCCTCCTGCCTCCCCAGCTCCCTTCCCCCTCCGAGGCTCGCCCAGGCCCAGCCCAGGGGAGAAAGGGTGTTCTCAGTGGGCTTGGGACAGGCAGGGATTAGGGGCCGATGACAGGTTGTCAGTGGCTCTGGGACAGCTCCATAATCCCAGCACCCCGAGCTGCAGCGCCCTTTGATCCAGCCTCTGAAGGCTTGATTATGAGAACAGCCCATGTTTCCATAAAGGGGAGAACAATTGTTTCCAGCCCAGACAAAGGACTCTTTGTACAGCCCTGGGACCCGAGCCCCGGAGCTGCTGGGGGAGAGGAAGGACAGCTCCACCCCGGGTGGGGGAGGGGGTTGGCGCAGGGCAGTGCTGGGTGAGGCACCGCGTGGCTCCCACCGAGCCTGCCGAGATGGGCAAAGGGCGTTAGTGACGTCCACTGCCCGCCCGAGGGGCATGCCCAGGCTCAGGTGGGGGCTGAAGGGGCTCTTTTCTGATTGCTCCAGCCTTGGGCTCAGAATGCCTGCCTACCTCTGTCTGGAGGAAGGGCTGGCTCGTTTTCCACACCTGAGCAAACAGGTAGGGAGCAGGACTGGGGTGCAGAGTGAGGGTTAGGAGAACGTGGAGAACATTTGGAAGTAGGAGCGAAGGGGCGTGTTGGGAGGAGGTGGTCAGTCTGAGCGCAGCAGCTCTGTCCTGTTTGGAGCTGCCTCCTGCTGCTACCGCCTCGCCCTCACAGCTCCCCTGTGGCCTGGACATAGGATGCCTCAGAGTTTGCAAAACAAATCCAGTTGCAGAGGGTGAGAGCCTTGCCCCACTTCCAGGGCAAGGAACAGAAGTCTGGATTGGCGGGCACTTCTGCCCACCCCGGCTGCAGCCCTCACCTATTTGTTAATTAAATCCAGCCCCTTCCTTCCCCGCCACCCCTTCTGTCCTCATGACAGAGGCCTGGGCTTGGCCCTGGACTGGGCTGGGGCCTGGGCTGGCCTGGAGGCCGCTGCAGCGCAGAGAGCCGGCTTGACCCTGAGGAACTCAGGAGACACATCTGTTCTGGGGGAACGAGGGCCAGGTTTGGGATCTTCCTAGGGCTGCACCCGTGGGGACAAGAATGACTGCTTTTGGGGGGAAAGATAAGCAGAGTGTTACACGCTGGCTCCCCAAACATCACCAGTACAACCTACTGACAACACCAAGCGCGGTTTCTTGTTCACCTTGCTGAGGGAGACTGCCACTCCGCAGGGGCGTGGAGGGAAGGCAAGCCTGAAGTGTACCGAGGACGGGAAGTTTGGTTTGAAGTGGGCTCTCTGTGTGCGGGGCTTTGATCAGGATTGGGTAAGGTCACCATCTGGTAGTCAGATTGGCCGGAACAGCAAGGGGAGGATTTTCGAGGTAAGGGATTCAAAGAATAGAATTGTAGGGAGCAAACTCTCTGCTGATGCTTCCTTTGAAAAGTTGATGAGCCTTTTGGGTGGTTCTTCTAGTGAGCAATCAAGTCTTTTGGCGGGGGAGGTCCGCTGGAATAGCAAAGTCTTGCTAATGGAGACAGTGGAGTAGTGAAGTCATGTTAATGCGCCGTCTATTGTGTACGGGGTAGGTAGTTGCCATTTTTTGGGTGTGAAGGGAGACAGCTCCAGGGGCTGGACTGGTGGGGGAGCACGCAGGTCTGTGGTCCTGAAGAGAAATGACCAGACTGCACGATGGAGACAGAGAAGTTTAGACTTGGAAAAATGGAGGGAGAGAAACTCCAGCTGACCCCAGGAGAGGCCAAGACCAAGGCATGTGGGCTGGAAACCAGGCCTGCAGGTGCCAAACCTGTCCCTGCCCATGGTGACGGGCTGTGTTGACTTTGGCAGCCCCACCCTGAGCCTCCTCCCACCCCAGAAGGGCTTGAAACTGACACTGGGCCCTGTCGGGGGCTGGAAGTGTTCCCAACCCTGTCCTGCTCAGGCTGGCTGGGGCAGGCTGCTACCCTGGCAGAGGAAGCCAGTGGGCTTGTATGGGGAAGGAAGGGAGGCTGCCCCAGCAGGAGGCTGGTACCTGGGCCCAGCTGCAGAGGTCATGGCTGGGGGACATCAGGACTTGATGAGCAGGCTGGGTGTGGTGGCTCATGCCTGTAATCCTAGCACTCTGGGAGGCCGAGGTAGGAGGATCACTTGCGCTCAGGAGTTCAAGACCAGCCTGAGCAAGAGAGAGACCCTGTCTCTACTAAAAATAGAAAAATTAGCCAGGTGTCATGGCATGTACCTGTAGTCCCAGCTACTTGGGAGGCTGAGGCAGGAGGATCACTTGAACCCACTGCAGTTTGAGGTTGCAGTGAGCTATGATGAGGCCACTGCACTCTACCCGGGTCAACAGAGTGAGGCTCTGTCTAGAAGGAAAAAAAAAGACTAGATGAGCAGCTCTTTTCTCAGACTGAAGTCCCAGACAGACTGGGCAGCGGAGAGACGAGATGAGTTTTGGGGACATCAGCTGTCATCCTGTGGACTTCTCTTTATGGTATACCTACAAGGAGCTGCAATCTAGACATGAAATCTATCATCACAACAAATAGTTTTTAAGAAAGTGAGGCATAGAGAGCTTTAGTGACTGAACAGGCAGATGGGATGGAATTCAAAGTCCAGTGTCTGTGTATGTGGCTTCTAAGGCCAGTTCTCTGCTGTACCACTTGGCAGTGTCCTCCTGGGCTTCCCAGGCATCTCGTTCCTGCAGAGGCCAAGAGGGGAGCTCAGATCACTCCTGTCCTGCTGGAGAGATGAGGTCATAGCCAGAAACAGACCTGGGTAGAAGACAGAATGAAGAGAATGAGAAATGAACAAGATTTTTATACTGGGAGTGGGGTGGTCAAATACACATATTCAACAAGCCATAAGAGGAGTCACGAATGTTTATGAAAAGAAATCATGTGTATCTGTAATTGTGTTTTATCTCTCCCATCTTGTCAAGGCTGGGAACTCAGTTTTAAGGTGTTTCTTGGGGTCCTCTTGGCTGAGAGGGGTCCGCTCAGTGAGCAGAGGGCTTGGGGTTTTATTTTTAGTTCACACTAAAATCAACATTCCAAACGTTGAGTCACTTTCTATTGTTCCCTTTCAGAAAGAGATGAGGACAAGTAGAATGGGGACCTAAGAGAGCCAGCGAGGGACAGAGAAGGCCAAGACAGGTGCAGAGCTGGGCTGCATGTGTTCGGGGGAGGGCAGCAGAGGCAGCAGGGGGGACAGGCCAGAGGGGCGGGGTGGGTGCGTGTAGGCTGAGACAAACCCGCATTCTCCTCTGGGCCGGCTCCCTCCGGCTTGTCACCATGGTGATGGCTGGCCCAGGACTGTGTGTCCAGCTCCTGCTGCCCATGGGCAGTCACCTGACCAAGACTCTGCCTCGCTGCAGGCTGAGAGATGGCGGCAGGCATGGGCAGGGGGCTCAGGAAGCAGAGAGGGGCGAGGCCTCCGGGGTGCCCTGGGCTCTGGGCAGTAGGATTCCAGGGATGGCCTACCCGGGACAGTACTCTCTGTCTGGCAATGGGGGACTTTCTTGAGAGAAATAGAATGCCTGGGTCCTATGAGAGGCCAAGACCTGTGTTTCTAGAAGAGCCATCCATGTTTTCCAACATTTTGATCCCTGATTGGTTGACTCCATGGATGCAGAACCCAAGATGTGGAGGACCAACTGTACAGTTTCAAAAAGTTAAAACCACGTCTCCTACATACATAGTAAGCACAAATCAGAGATTTAATTCATTAATTAATGTAAAGCTAGTTCAACAGAGGCTGCAAGAGACCATGTATACGTATGCAGTGGAAAAAAAGAATTCTGGAATAAGATTGCAATGTTGGATACAACACTGGTTAACATTCTATAAGGTAATACTGTAATCTTTGACATTATCTTTTGTACCAGGTAAAAATTATTTGCAATTTACCAATTTCCTGGAAGTTAACATCAAATTTACAGAACTCTACTCAGTCCTAAGTAGTCAAACAGAGCTGGCTGTTATCTTTCGAGTATCCAGTGAGCCTTAGGTCAGATTGTTAATGCTCTAGAATGATTTTTGAAAGACCACAGAGTTGGGTTTTTTTGGCCTTATTTCCAAATTTTGGGTAATTTTTCTTTTTCTTTTTTTTTTTCTTTTTCTTTTTCTTGTTTTAGACTAGTCAAGGGCAGTAGTGAGAAGAGGGGACGTAGTGGAACAAGGAGTTGGATCTGTAGCTGCGAACAATCAGGTGAGACAACTCAAGGGTGCTTTTTCTTTAGCAGGCATATCCGATGCTCAAGCTCCTGCAAACCCTGCGCCCTTCCCTGTCTCCCTTGGCATAGAGCTCCTTTGCCCCGGGTCCCAGATGCTTCTCTCCCTCTTTGAACCTGTCTCCAACTCTTGGTCTGATGGTCTCTACTCCCCTTCAGGCCTGAGGTCAGATGTCCCCCCAGTCTGGCTACCGGCACCTCCTGCGCCCCGGCAACACTCCTGGCCTCCCTCCGCCCAGCACCCCTGCCGGTCCCTGCTGCCCAGCGTGCTTGTCGGCCTCCTCTGGGAGCCTGTGGGCTTCCATGGCGGGGACCGATTTTTCATTTCTGTACCCCAGGGCCTAACCCGGCGCCCGCCACCCTGTAAGGCTTAATAAATGTTTGCTGAATAAATTGAGTGAGGCGCTGGCTAGATGCCTCCTCAAGTTCTCTTCCGGACCTCTCCATGAGTCTTCATTTATGGACTGGTTGCCATGGTTACCCACCCATTCCTCTCTCAGCCTTTCTTTCTTTTTCAGACCTCCCCCCACCCCACCCCACCCCCTGCATGGAGATCCGAATGGCTGGGGGCCTTGGAGAAACAGAGGCAGCTCTCTGTCGCGGAGAGGGCGGAGAGGGCGCACTCAGCCAGGGGGAGTGTGCCTGGTCCTGGGAGGCCCTGCCTGGCTGAGAATTCACATTTGCATATGTTTGGTAGGAGGAGTCTCAGGTCTCCACACCTTCACCCTGAGCACTTTGGGTCTCACTTTAGCTGGGCCGGCCCCACTGAGACCACACAAGGATTTAGAAACACAAAGAGGTTGATTGTATGGTAATTTCCTCTTTACATACCAGCTGAGCCTATTGAATTCTTTGAACAATTTGTGGCTGTTTTTTTTGGCTTCCCTAATTAGGCCTCAGACACCCCTAAGTGTCCTAGACTGGGAACTTCCCTCCTGGGAGGAGTTGCCACACCTTCCACCCTCACTCTGGCCTTTCTCCTCTGTGGGTCCCTATAGTGTTGCCCACTGCCCTTAAAACCCAGGCCCAGGCCGGCACAGAGTATTCCAACAACATCCCTTTACACAGCTGGGAAAGTGAACAATGGCATAGCAAAAGGAAATAATCAAGAAGTAGCAAGAAACCTTTGGTTGGCAAGACTGGGCTTCCTGTCCAGGATTCTCTAACTCAGGGCAACTATAAAATTTATCCTTCAAACCTGGACACTCTGGTGGGTGAAAAGGGGTGCTATTAATAATCATGACAGGACAACAGCACAAAGCACGACTGTCCTGGGCACTTTGAGAGTACAGCCAGGCCCCCCTCATGGGCACAGAAGCCCATGGAAACCTTCGTCATCCAGGGAGCCCATTTCTTCCACCCATTCATTTCACAAACGCCTGCTCTTATTTCTGCTGGGAATTCAAGATAGCAAGAGGTCCCTGACCCAGGGAAGTGTACGGTCTAATGGAAGAGACAATTCATCACAAAATGGGATAAAAACAAGAAAGAGGAAGCAGTGTTCTACGCAGGAGAGGCACTTCCCCCTGCCTGGAGAGGGGTGTGGGTCTGGGTTAGCCTCTCAGGGGAGGTGAAGCTTGAGTTCACTTCTTCAGGGCCCTGAAGGAGGAGTGGAAATTAACTGGTAAAAAAGAAATTTGAAGTGAATAGCAAAGAGTTCTGATCAGGAAGAAAACACCTATGTAGAGGAGGAGAGAGGAGGAGGTGCACTTGTTTTTGGAATAACCAGAAAGCTGTCTTTTTCTGGCCATACTCTCAGTCCCCTCTTGGGTCCTCTTTTTCTGGCAGAGGAACCCCACATCACTTCCATTAACTTTGGTCAGAGGGGCACTTCCTCAACTGTTGGCTTTCACCAAAGATCATTGAATAAACAAAAGCCAAGAGGTACCCTACACTCTTCTGTGACGTAAACACAAGGTTTAGAACTTTGGTTTTTTATTATTATTACAGTTTTCTTCTATGGTATTTGTATTTTATCTTTCAAAAATAGACCCACAGTGCTACATACCAGCCATTGTGCCCGAGTGATGCATAGGTCATTTCATTTGATCTTCACAACTACCCTGGGAGGGAGGCATTCCCCCGGATTTACGGAAGAGGCTCAGTGAGGTCAGAAACCTGCGTGGCTCTCACAGCGGACCGGTGACCAGCGGAGATTTGCTAGGATGAGCCGAAACTCCGAATTCTCTAAATTCCACCCTCTTAACCACACTACTACGTGCAGTCAGGGAAGGCCTGACTTTATGTTATTCATAACTCGGCCCTGGAGAGCTGACTCAGACACCGGTGGCAGCAGCCCCTGGAGTCCTGGGTTTCGGGGGGAGTTGAAGAGGGGGAGGGGAGAGGCCAGCAGTTTCGATGACCCCCGCAGTCAGTTTGCACACTAGACCCAGACGAGATCCCTCCCCCTCCTCTCCAGGGTGGAACCCTTCTTTCCAGCAAAGCCGGTCCGGCCCTGTGATGTCACACCACTGGGCAGGGCTTCCGGAGAATGGTGACACCCAGCTGACGTCAGGAGGCAGGGGAGGGGCCGCTGGTCCCCCACTGTCCCCAGGGCAGTTCAGGGGTTGACTGCATTTCAGCAATGATTATAGTTGCAAATCTCTCTCAGAACCTGTGGGGTGGGGAAAGATTGCTGGGAGTTCTGCTTCTGGCTTTGGGATTCGAACCCGGCTTAGGAGACCTGAGACCACCAATACTCTGTGTGTCTCTAGACAAGTCACTTGTCCTCTATGAGCCATTGCTAGGGCACAGCCTCCTAAATCAATAAAAACAAACAGGTTGGAGGAGAGATTTCTGAGGACCCTTTCAGGAATCACAGAGGAAGGGATCCTGGGGCTCGAGTCAGCCTGGTTGTGGTCCTCATCTGTCCTCCTCCCGTCTTCCATTCCTCCTCTTGTCCCTGGTGACTCACCCGGCTCCAGGCACCCAGTTTCAGTCTCGCCCCGCCCCAGCCCCAGGCCTTCCATTTGCTGTTTACTCCCCGAGCAGGTGCGCCTGGGTCACCTCGCAGCAGGAGGGAGAGGTATCAGGCTCAGGGGCCTGGCAATGCGGGGCGCTACCTGGCCACACCCCACAGGTGGCCTAAGGCCAGATCAGGGTCTTGGAACTCCCTGGCAAGGTGAGGGGTTTGGGGGGCATAAAAAAATCTCCGAATGGGACTGGGACACGCTGAGCTGCTGAGTCCTCAGCTATCTGCCTCTAATCTCTTCCCCTGGTTTCAATCGTCATTTGCCCACCCCACGGGGCAGCCCAGGTCCCACCCGCAGCCTGAGGCCCCCAGCAGAGCTCAGCCAGCCCAGGGCGGGGAGGGCACCCTGAGGGTGGTGAGGGCCACCAGAGCTGCTGCTTACACCGAGGACCCCACAACCCTGTGCCAACAAGAGGGGACAGGGTGTGTGTGTGGCGGGGAGTTTGAGCTGGGAGATCACAGCCTGATTCAGCCTGGGGCGCAAGAGTGAGGCTGGGGAAGGTGGGCTCCGGGGAATACTGAAAGGTACGGTGAAGGACGCAGGATTGTGAGTCTGGAGAGCTGGCGTAGAGTACTGCTGTGGCTGCCACCTCCCTTTGTGACCTTGGGCATGTCCACTCCCCTCTTGGTGACTCAGTATCCCCATCTATACGAGGCACGGGCTCAGATGGATAAGTCAAGGCTCCTTCTAACCCTGGCGCTCTGCTGTTACCCAGGTGGGCTTCACCAGCCAGTGCCCAACCTTCCCATATCCCCCATGAGCTCCTACACCTCCCCTGGGGAGGAAAAGGGGCCCTGCGAGAGGCAGCCGAGGACAACCTAGGAGCTCTCCTCCAGAATCCGAAGTGGGCCTGCCCCTCCCCAGGCCCAGGCTCCAGACCACAGAGCAGACAACAAAGCCAGGCAGGTGGAAAATTCCCTCTGGCGCTCTGCCCAGGCACCCTGGATGGCAGCTGTGCCAGCCCAGGCGAGCAGGAGCTGGGAGTCCAGGGCACTGACAGCCTGGCAGCCACAGGGAGCTGGCAAGGGGCCTGCCCAGGTCTCCCCAGCTCCATCGCCCCCCACTGCCCAAACGCAGAAATTGTGTCTGCTCAGGTGGACAGACAGAGGGAAGGAGGAGGAGGATGGGAAATGCATGGTTGTCGCAGCCCTGAGCCAAGGCGATTGTGCCGGCTCCTCCCTCTATTGTAACAAGGGGTCCCTGCACATCAGTGGAGGAGCAGGGTGCAGCTGTTTTGATAGACACACAGGAACTGAGCTTTGCCAAGTGTCCCCGTGTCCTCTGGGCTCCTGCTGGCTGCCAGTCTCTGCCTAGTGACCATGGGCAGTGCGTATCCCCACCAACACCGTGCTTTGCCCATCTCTGATACAGGGACAGCTGTGTGGGCCCCGCCCTCCTGGCAGGGCATGGAGCTGTACTGCGCAAGGCCCGGGAAGAGGGAACAGCTCTGTGCGAGCACGTAACTCGAGGCTGGCAGGCAGAGCACTGCCCATGGCCCACGAGTCCAGGGACTCCTTGTGTCTAGAAGCCAAGGCAGGGACCGCTCCACCTGCTTCTCTCCTGCGCTCTGCCCAGACCCTCAGAAGATGGCTGAGTTACCATGGCAACACATCCTTGCCCGTCTCCCCAGAGGCCTTTTCCAGAATCTGGAATTGGTTTCTAGAATGTTTACCTCCCAACACTTTCATGCTGCCAGTCGCTTCAGACAGGTCTTCCGGAACTGAGGAAGCCCCTTTGTGGCTTTGCTGGGTGACAGCCACCTGGCCCCTGGAGTCGCCCCGGCAGGGCCCCATCCACTGGGCACTGGAGGGCCAAGGTGTCAGGACATGGTGAGGTCAAGGCAAGCCACACACTGCTGGGAAAGCTACCCAAAGGCCATGTCCCACTGACCCGCAGTCAGCAGGCTGCGAGCGTCACTGCCTGTACGAGGAACACTGTCTGTCTAGGCTGGCAGGAGAAGGCCCTGAAGATAAGGCAGGGCATGAACCCGACTCCATGACAGCCAATTAGCTCCGCTTCGAGAACCCAACCGCTGTGACTCACCCACAGCCAATCAGGAGGCCCTGGGCCAGATACCTTTTTCAGCCAGACACACCTGTAACCTGCTAGCCATCTGTTGGACCACACCCCTGCCCCAACCATTCTAGAAAGAAATGTAAATCTCTTTCTACAGCTGCATATGGAGAGCTCTGCAACTCTAACATGGAGGGAGATGTACACGGGTCTGAAGGAGGCGCGGAGACAGGTGCATAAAGGTGCACCTGCACAGGTGAAAATCTACCCGACCTTAGCCCTGCTCCTTCCCGCCTCTGCCGAGGTCGCCACCGTCTCTGTTCTCCTCCACCTCCTGGGTCCGAAACCAGCAACAGAGAAAAGATTCAGGATTTTGCATCGGACCTGCACAGACCTCTCCAGTGCGCAGGGGCAGCTTTCTATGAATCGTTAGACCAACAGTGGTCCAGAAATTCTGCCTGTAATTTTCCCTCATCCTGTGCAAAGAACAAACAAAACAAAAACCACACCAAAACCAAACAAAGAAAAACATTATCAGTTGGGCATCACCCCTCAAGGCTCCTCTGGGAATGCGGGTGCTTGCAGGGGACTGAGAGCTCCCCATGAAGCCCCATTTTCTATGGATGAGAGCTGGGGCCAAGAGGGAGGGTTTCTCATCCAGAGGAATAAGGCTCAGTGCCTGTTATTGTTGGCAAGGGCATCTTGCCAAAGTTCCAGGAGCCAGGTCAGACATTGGCCAGATGGTCCCACCTGGAGGATTTCCTGGGTGCGTGCCCCCAGCCGGCAGCGGTGGGTCAGGCATGCCCAGAGGAAGGCCTGGGAAAGTGGCAATGAGCTTATGTCCCCCGACCTCCCTACCCTAGGACCTGCCCGATTCTGAGGGAGAAGAGTCAGTGCCAGGTGCAGGCTCGCAGTGCTGCGTGCAGGGGACCTCCATGGAGGGAGCTGGGGACAATCCAAATTTGATCGGTGTAACCCGGGACGTGGCAGGCTCAATCCGCACTCGCGTTTTCAAGGCCTCCAGACGCAGGGCACTCATGCTACTTGGTCCGTAGGCACGGTCTTGACCAAAGCCCGCCACACCCCTGAGCAGAGCCCTGCTAAGAACAAAAACAACTCGCATGTATGAAGTGTGGCCTTTGAGTCAGGGACTGTGCCAGGCACTGGGCAAGCAGGGGTGCACTGGGTGCCTCCGCCCCTGCAGTTAGTTAGCTCCCGTGTGGGCTATGGAGGGAGTGCCAGCAAAGGACCCCTCTCAGCCCCCAAGGTCATTGGCCCCAAACCAGGCGAGACAACGAGCCAGTCTACAGGTGACTCCGGCAGACCCACAGGGCTTCTGTGCTGGTTTACCCAGGAGAGAAGAAAGATTGGATCCCAGAGAGACTCAGAAGGGGGCAAGATTTAACCCCTACAGCCAAGGACAAGCAGAAGTAGGAAGAGTTTTGCCCATGGCTGCAAATTATTTTATTCATCCTAGGTCAAGTCTCCCCAAAGTTTTGGGTGGCCAGCTTGGCCTTGCCCGTTCCAGGGAGCAGAGGCTCGGCTCTGCCTGGGGCTGCGACGGGGTGGGGTCTCTGTGTCACCTGCGCTTCCTTTGAGCACGCAGGGAATTTCCTCCATCTTTCCCGCAGGGAGGTGTGGCTAGGGACCTTTGTCCCCCCTCCCTTTGAAGCACTGTGTGCCTCTTCTCCACTCCCGGTCTGGGGCTGTGGCTAAGGTGGGCATAGAATAAACCCAGCACTCTAGGAGGGGGAGAGGGAACCCTCCGACCCATTCCAGGGTCCCTGGGATGCCTGGGATCTTGGTGGCATGGCCCGGGGTCCCTCAGCTATCTGACTCAGAGCCGAATGGCCAAGCTGGCAGGACAGCAGGACGGACCTCCCAGTGTGGGGATCTGCCCCGGTGAGCACCAGTGTCCGGAGCACTCGAGTGGAGCCCGTAGTGGGACCAGGAGAAGGAGGCAGGTGCGTGGAGGAGGGAGAAGAGGGAAGGAGGAAAGGAACTGACGTTTATTAGGAACCCACTCTGTGTCACGAATGTGCCACTCACATAATTCAATGTTCAGAGCAACCTTGGAGGCACATGTCATTGTCCTCGTTTGCTGAAAACGGAGGTAGTGACAGGTTAAGTGACTTGCCCACGGCTACACAGCCGGGAAGGGAGGAAACTTGGATTTGTGTGAATCCAATTTCGTGTGTCCAGGATGACCCCCTACTCCAGAGAAGGGGAGGAGGAAGGTGCCGCTCTTCGGCGCAGACGGACTCAGAAACAGACGTTCAGCCACCTTTCCCCTCGACACCCGCCCAGCCGGCCCTGGAAGTTGCCCCGGCAGATGCTGCTCAGGGAAGGGTTAACCCTCCTCTCTGGCTCTGCACCGCATTCTTTTGCGCTGAGCTCTCTGGGGTTGGCAGCTTGTGTCAGGACATCAGGGCAAGAAAGCAGAAAGGACATGGCCAGGGCACCTGGCAATGAATAATCTTCTTGTCTCGGCCCTGCCGCCCTGTGGCTGTGTGGCTGGGACCTGAGGGCGAGGGGTCGGGGGAGGGGCCGGCCAGCTCCAGGGGGACCCTGAGACCCCTCTGCGTCCAGTGCCTGCTCCGTCTCCCTCACGGTCACCATCACAGAAACTGCGCAGCTTGCCCCACTGCCCCTGGCTGCGGCCCAACCCAGCGCAGCCACCACCTGGGGCTTGGCTCTCCCCTCAGATTTTATCTCAACCCTCCCCACCCACCCAGGACTCAGGGCCAGGCCCCAGGCTGCACGGGGCCCTCCAGGGAGAGCCTGCAGTGCAGGTGGGGGAGGGAGGGGGGACAGGATGCAGGGCTGCCCTCCGGGGTTTCCCAGGCTCTTCCAGCCTCCCCCACCTGGCCCTGGCTCAACTGCCCCGTCTCATCTCGTGATTGCAGGGGCCAGGCTCTCCTCCAGCTGGGTGAGGCTGGGCTCCAGCCGCTGGCTCTCCCTGGCGTCAGTCTTCCTCCCCCGAGACCCCTTCCTGTCGGGACTTCTGCCCCGCCTCCCCTCTGCCAAACTGGGTCCCCCACTTCCACCCAGACTCCATCCAAAGAATCCCTTCTGAGGCTTCTCTCCAGGAAGCCTTCTCGGACTCGCCCAAGCCCACCTGGTCCCCTCGAACGCTCCGTCTGCCGGCTGCACTCCCGTGCCTCCGCCTGCTGCCGTGGCCACTGCCTGCCCCTGTGTCGGACGTTCTGCCCGCTGACTGCCTCACGCCTGGGTCCTCCGTGTGTGCGTGCGTGTGTGTGTGTGTGTGTGTGTGTGAGAGAGAGAGAGAGAGAGACAGACACAGAGACAGAGACAGAGACAGAGACAGAGAGAGACTGTCTCTTCCAGGGAGTAAGGGAGTAACTTCCAGATTATATCCATTTAAATTGGAATGGGCTGTCTCGAAAGGCAGTAACCTCTGTCCACGCAGGGGTTAACAATAAATGGTTTTGGGTGTCAATGATGTGTCTGCCACATGAAACCATTCAGTAAACATTTGTCAAACAGCAGCAGGAATTTCTCTTCTCCTACAGTATGCATGCATCTCACAAGAATTGGGGATTTTGTTCTCCTGGGGCCAGCCAGTTGGATCCTGAAAGTCCAGTCCCCGTTGTTGTTCTGACGTTGAAGGGGTCCTCACTGAGAAACCCTAGCGAGCAGTCCTGAGTAAGCAGGAGAGGACCGGCCTGCACGCCCTCTCTTGGTCTGCCCTTGGAAGAG
>RJWJ010025548.1:0-23804 GCA_004363605.1 Indri indri | reverse complement strand
GAGCAAGTCAGCAGATGATGCATTTATTTTTGAACACGTTAATTTCTTTATCAGTTCTATTTATTTTCTGAGGGCATCACTGTATTACATTAATGCCTCGAGTTGTTAACAATACCAGCTGGCACTGCAGGCATCACTTACATTCACAGTGTAAAAAGCTCAGGGGGCAGCATGGAAATTGCTACCCAAACCATAATGCCGGATCTCCTCCTTGGCATGCTTTTTTATCTCCTTTCGGAGCAGACCCACCCTTCCCTCCTGTGTTTCCAAAACCATTTACTTATGATAGTATTTGGCATCTATGCCATTTGTTTTCTTCTTCTTCTGCAAGATTTGAGAACTTGAGAGAGCAGAGACTCTCCATACTTTCTTTTAAATCTCTGCTTCTTCGGGGTGTGGCACATAGTAGGAATGCAAGAAATAGCTGTGGAATTTGAGTGGTGGAGGAAAAGGCAAACTTACCATTTTTCTCTCCATTCACTCATTCCCAGCATCAATGGAACTCCCTCAGATAGGGCCATCCTCGATGAATAAATTAGGCCCTGCGCTCCCGTACGCTCTCATGGCACCCTTTCAAAATGCTCATCACACATGCAGACGTTTGATGAGTGTATTTCCTGATAGCTTGTGAGCTCTCAGAGGACAGGGGTTGTCTGTTCCATCCCTCCCCATATCCTCAGGGCTCAGAACCAGGCCTGTCACATAGTGGTGTTCAATAAATATTGGTAGAATTAAAGTGAGTGATTTGATGGAGATTCCAATTTTTGAGAATTCCCACCTTCACTCTCCTTTTCTAAAACGAATTTCACTGAGACAGCTGGACGTCGTGGCTCACGCCTGTAATCCCAGCACTCTGGGAGGCTGAGGCAGGAGGATGGCTTGAGGTCAGGAGTTCAAGACCAGCCTGAGCAAGAGCGAGACCCCGTCTCTACTAAAAACAGAAAATGTTAGCCCGGCATGGTGGTGCGTGCCTGCAGTCCCAGCTACTTGGGAGGCTGAGGCAGGTAGATCACTTGAGCCCAGGAGTTGGAGGCTGCTGTGAGCTAGGCTGATGCCATGGCACTCTAGCCCGGGTGACAAAGCGAAACTCTGTCTCAAAAAAATAAATAAAATAAATAAGTAAATAAATAAAAAATAAAATGAATTTATCCCAACAGTGAAACATCCCCAGTTGGAAATCTGGCCAGTTTCTTTCTAGTTTAGGAAGTTTCCCTAACAGTTCTTTTTCTCTAGTGGCCTGTTGCCTGGAGGGAAAGAGGGTAACACTTATTAAATGCCTACTTTCAATAATATACGATAAATGTTATTTTCTCCACTCTTCTGAAGAGGAAGATGATGCTCAGAAGGATAAGTGGCATGACCAAGGTCAAAGAGAGCCACTAAGGCACAAGGCTAGGATTCCAACCCAGGTTTAATGGAATTACAGTCACTCTTTCCACTGATCACACTGCCCGTGTGGCATGTGGGAGAGTCATATTTTCTCTCTGGCATCTGTTCTTCAAAGGAGCAATCTTGTCTGAATAGAGCCACAGAACTGACCAATGTCAGAGGAAAGTGTGGTATGCTGAATTTAATTCCTTGTCCAGATGCATTTTCAACAAGAATCACTTTATAACTGAAACTTCACTCTTCCAAACTGAACCATCTCCTTCCAACTGGGGCATGTAACTTGACTGGGGCCTCACTTCATCTCTCAGATCTAGGGCAGTGATGGGCAGCTCTGTCTCTCACAGACACTTGTTGAGGGAAGAGTTGATCCTTTCGTCCATTTGTTGGAACTGGGTTAAGGCTCAAAGTAAGCTCTGATGCAAATGTATTTGGATTTTCAAAAATTCCATCTTTCTCTCTCCCAGATACACTATCTGTCCTTGGCTTCTACTTACACAGGGCTTGGTCAAGTCACATATTTTATAACATCTAAAGAGGAAAAATGGACATCAGTATAATTATTGTCTGGCTGCAAGGCCCCCTGATAACCATCATTAAAAATACGTATATTCTCATAATTTATTTTTCACTTACTCTATTATAATTAGTGACTTACTTGATTTTTTTGAAGCAGCCTTTCAACATTTGTTTGGCAGATATATATATTCAATGCCTGCCTTGCATCAGGCACTCTGCTAGGTACTGAGAATGCAAAGGGGAGAAATCGTGGACCCTGGTCTCAAGTATAATTCATCCCTACAAATAGCGCCCAGGTCTGCCTGAAGAACTCAGGAAGGTCTTCCCAGAGGAGGAAGACTTTGACAGAGACTAGATAGGTGAGAAGAATGAGCAGGTCTGGAAGCAGACGGTGACTGAGAAAAGGATGAAATATGGGTATGGTCAGTGTACGGTAACACTGGATATAAAGGCAACCAATTCTGCAGTTCAATAAGTTCTGCCCAAGCACTCTTACTTTAGCCTTTAAAGGAAAAAAAGAGAAATTTTCTTTAAAGCAAAAAAAAAAGGAGTGTCAGAAAACACTGAAGATCATGGTTTCGCTCTGAGCCCACTCTAATAGATTTTTCCTGTCATTATGTGATCATTTGGTGGAAAAGATCTCTGTGTTTCAATTGCCAAGAATCAGGCTGAGCAAAGAGAAATCCTGTGTGAAGTTCTTTAAAATCAGGAGCGGCCACAGTGCTTTTGACTGAGACAGATGGGAGAATCTGGCCACCGAGAACGGAATGGCAACTGTGCTAAGGGGCCCCACTGTTAGTGGGAGTGCCTCTCCAGCCAAGCCCTAGGATGCTCTGGAGAGGAAGAGGAAGACGTGTGTATCTCTTTTGCTTCCACGCATCTTTGTTCTTGGGAGAAAGAAACAGTCTAAGGAGCTGGAGCTTGGGTCAGAATGACAGTGGGAACTCTCGTTTAGACTTGATACATGGCTTATTTTAAATGCTGGCTCACCACATGACTTATTCCTCATGTCCCAGAGAGCATCTACTGCCAAGTCCTCTTTTCAGATGAGGACAATGTGACCCAGAGATATCAAGCAACTTACCCAGAGTTACACAGCTGGTTAGTGTCTGGTCTTTATTAATCCAGTGCTGATCTTTTCTGCCTTATTTGACATTAGTTAATTAGTTATTTCATTAACAACTATTTACTGAATGTTTATAATGTGCTAAACACCTTGGTAGGCAATGGGTTATCTTCAATGGGGTGGCAGCATGTAGTTGTGTTTTCAACACTCACTGCTGTTGGGTCTTGGGCTGGTTGCATAACCTCTCTAAGCTGCAGTTTCCTCATCTGTGAAATGGAGACGATAATAGCACAGATCACAGGGACATCATGAAGATTAAATGAGATAATGCATGCAGAGCTCAGCACAGCATCTGGCACACTTAATACCAAGGTTGCTATGGCTTAATCCTTCTGGGCTCTTCTGTCACGGCAAAGATCTTTACTCTTTAATTCTTCTGCCTGCCTGCCCTAAAGATGGTTAAGAAAGGTTTATTTCCTGTGAGTGCTTTCATTCTCTCTAAGTCCCTCTAAATCCCTGATTGACAACTCCGGAGGGCTGGAGCTTATCTCCCTCGCAGTCACCCCCTTGTCCACACACTTCTTCCCCCTTCCCCTGGGTTCTTGGCAGCCTCCCTGGGAGGGAATTCGGATGTGTTCTCATTACAGCCTCACACCCTTGGGGGGAGCTTCATCAGTGCCTAGTGCATTTCCTGAATCCATTCGGAGAGGAACACTGGGCCAGCTCTGGGATAGTGTATCATTCATCTCTGAGACCAGCCAGGCTTGGGTTGGCTCATCCATCTGGGACTTGTCATGTCTCTGGCATCCTAAGAATGTGTTCCATAGAGCCCTGTAGTTTAAAAAAAATCATAATAAGCAGCACAGCACATCAGCCCATTTGGCTAGAAGCAAGGGAAGAGTGCAGTTCAGCACATACTTGGCTGTGCATATTCCTGGCAGCATAATAGAGTTTTCATGGTTCCTTCTGAGGCTTGATCACCTCTAATGTAATAAGTCATCTTCTGGGCAAGGTTCCTGCATATGCATGGGCATCCTGCTTCTCTGGTCTCCTTTTGCATGTCATCCTCCCTGGGAGGGAGAGTGCTGCCTATTTCTGTGCACAACTGGCTGGAGAGAAAGCACGCCATTCAGTGTGCATTAATGATGGCAGTGCATTCCCCGAGGGAGGCAGAAACCTCGGCAGAGGTCTGGAACAGATTTGCAAAATACCGTCTGCATAAGGCAGCTCCGGACATCCGTATATTTCTTAGCCCCACAGCCTCTGAGGCTCACTGGAATGAACACCTTTTGTGGTTTCTTTGTCCCTTTAGATTTGAGGAATCAGCTCTTTTTATCTGGAGTCTTTTGAGGTAATTTTGGAGGATCTTGTCTTGATCTCTTTATTTTTTGTCATCTGTGAAAATGAGGATGTAGCTGTGAAGTGGAGGGAAGAAAAACAAGTGGAGAAAAGAGAAAGGGAAGTGATATTTATCGGGGACTTACATGATAATATATCTATTTGTCACTTAACCTTTATGACAACTAGTTAATTTATCGGCACAAGATTGCAAGGACCTCGTGAATTCCTCTTTGGGTTTGTCTGCCTCCAAAGACTATGCACTATAACACAGACAACATGGTCTTGCCATTTTATTACCTCTTCTCTAAGCCGGGAATTCATTTTTTGTCCCCCAGTCAACCTCCTTATAACACTTCTGTGTTCCTTTGTTCTAAACATCACGCATCCTGTAGAATTTGGGGCATTGCGTATTTTCCCCTTTTGGATTTCGGTAAGGATATGTTTTCCTTAAATGCCTATTCTTTTACAACATTGCGTGCTTTGATTTACTAAACAAAGCCGCCCAAGTTTCTTCTAATTTGATTAGTTTTAGAAGTAGAATACATTCATTAATATATAATGAAGCTATTAATTCTTAAAACCTCTTTTCCTGTGTTTATATGAGCTTGAAATATAGCTAGAGCTTTCCTTTCTACACATCGTTGTTATCCTGAAAATTTCATTTCATGGCATTCACTATTTAAAGGCATTTATTCCAAACTACTTGCTTAATTCAGATTTTTGGTCATAGATTCATCAATAATTCAGAGGAGTTTGTACATATGTAATTGCATAATGGCAATAAAAGTCTATTTAATAGAGAAGATGGTGGTGGGGGGTGGTGGCTCATACCTGTAATCTCAGAGATTTAGGAGGCTGAGGCAGGAGGATTGCTTGACTCCAAGAGTTCGAGACCAGCCTGGGTTGGTGAGACCCCTGTCTCAAAAAAAAATAAAAAAAATAAAAATTAGCTAGACATGGTGGCACATGCCTGTAGTCCCAGTTACTTTTTATTTTGAAATAAGTTAATACCAAGACCTCTCATATACCCTTCACATAGGTTCCTTAACTGTTAACCCTTTAGTACATTTCCGTATAATTTTCATTCTTTCTCTCCTACTTTGCCCACACACATACACACACACCTCATTTGAGAGCAAGTTGCAGACATAACGTCCCATTACTTTATAATACTCCAGTATGTATTTCTTCAAATAAGAAGATCCTTTCATATAACTGAAGTATTGGCAAAATCTAGAAATTAACAGTAGCACAGTAATACCATCTAATCCACAGAACCCCTTCAAATTTTGCCATTGTCCCAATAGCATCCTTATAGGTCCAGGAGCTAATCCAGGGTAACATTTATTTGTTATATCTTTTTAGTTTCTTTCAACCTGGAATCATTCCTCAGTTTTTCCCTGGCTTTTATGATCTCAACACCTTTGAAGAGTGCAGGTTACTTCAAAGAGTACTCCTCAGTTATTTCAGATGTTACAATGTAGACGAAAAGAAGCCAGCTAAAAGATACATAGTGTATGATTTCATTTACATAAAATTCAAAAACAGGCAAAACCCTGGAGGGAGGGAAGACCACAGGAGGGCTCCAAGGATGCCAGGATGGTCTATTTCTCCCGTGTGATGCTTACACAAGTGTTTTCTTAGTGATGATTCACTGAGCTGCATATTTGTGTTTTGTACACTTTTGTGCATGTGTTATACACATTATGCTAATAACTTTTAAAAAATAGGAAAAATTAAAATTCTCTTCTGGTTATAAATAAAGTCATAAGCTTTCTCTCTGAGATCAGAAATGCTTCAAGGATGTCCTCTACCACTTCTTTTCGATGATTTACTAAGAAATGCAATAGGGCTAGAAAAAGAAATAAAAGGCACAAGAATTAGAAAGAAAGAAAAAAAAAGAAAGGAAGAATATCATCATTGATAAGATGATATGATTTCCGTTCTTTGACGTTGGTTGAAAATTTTTTTATGACCCAGAATGTGGTCAAGTCTTGTAACTACTTCTATATTTGAAAGAAATGTGTATTTTACAATTGTTAAGTAGGATGTTCATATATAACAATAAGGTCACATTTACAAATGTGTTGTTCAGATTGTATATATCTTTACCAATTATTTTTGTCTGTTTATAATGGGAGGTGTGATAAAAAGTCCTACTAAGATATTGGAATAACATAAGCATATACATTACTTAGTCCATATAAATGTATAATTGCCACAGCTACCTGGCAAATTAAACCATTTTCTTTTTTTTTGGTTGAAGGTGAAGGGAGGAAGGCTGTGGGCCACTTTCCCTTCTCTAAACCATTTTTTATTACGAAGTTTCTTTTTTATTCATTTGTGATACTTTTGGCCTCCAAGTGTACTTTTTCTAATATTGATTTAACTATACTAGCTCTTTCAGCACGGTATATCTTTTTCCATTCTTTTACCTTTTACATCCTTTTACAATATCTCCATGTTTTAGATCACTCCCGTGAACAATTATAGTTGACCTTTGTTTTATTATAAAGTCTGACAATCTTTGCCTTCAATTGGAGCATTTAGTTGTTACATTTCATCTATTACTGGTATATTTCATTTGAATCTATCATTTTAATGTTAGCTTTCTACTTATGCTAACCAATGTTAGCATAAATATTTTTGTTTCTTGTCTTCTTTTATGTTAACTGATTTTTTCTATCATTTCATTTTCCCTCTTGTATTAGCTTGGTAGTTATATACTTTTACTAATATTTGGTGGTTACTCTAGAGCTCACATGCATCCATTACCTATCAAAAGCTAATGCTACTTGGTATTTTTTATTCTCTTTCTGTAAAGTGCAAGGACATTAGAATATTTGAAGTCTACTCTCTTTTAGACTAATATGCTGTTATTGCTATATATCAGTAAGGTTAGATATATTTAAAATGCTATCATGATGGGCACACCAAAAGCCCTGATGTCAGCATTATACAAGATGTTCATAGAATAAAAACACTTGAACCTTAATTAATATGTTGAAATAAAAAATGCTATCAGATGTAATTACTGTTTTTATAGTCAGTATTCACTGAGCTCCAATCACATATTTATTCTTTTTACTGATCTTCATTCTTTCCTTCATCTCTAAGCTTCCATCTGAAATAACTTCTTTATTTCTAAAAAAAACTTCCTTTAATATGGGTCTATTAAATTTTCTCAAATTTTGTTTATCTGAAAATATTTTCATTTCCCCTTTATTCTTAAAGGCTATTATCATTGGGTGCACTATTCTGAGTTGGCAACGTTTTCGTTGCTGTTTTTTCCCTAGTACTTTGTAGAAATAATTCTATTGTCTTATGTGTTTCATTATTTCTGTTGAGTCAGTAAGCAGTTTCTTTTTTGTCTGCTTTTAATATTTTCTTTTTGTCTTTGTTTACTAGTGTTTTCCCTATGATGTGTCTAAATGTGGTTTTCTGTGTTTTTATCCTACTTGGTGTTCGTAAATGTTCTTGAATTTATGGCTTCATATAGTTCATCAGTTTTGGGAAGAATTCCATCAATGTATCTTCAAATGTTTCTTCTGCCCCATTATTTCTCTCTTCTCATTCTGAGAGTCTAATTACACATTGTTAGCCCTTTTCACTGTGTTTCTTATGCCCTTTAGTCTCTTTTGCACTTTATTCTTTTGTTCCTCCATAATCTGGATATTTTCTTCTATCATCCTGTTTTAAGTTATGTCTAACTGCTGTTAAACACATGCAGGGAGTTCTTATTTTTGGCTATTAAATTTTTTAGTTCTAAAATTTTCCTTTGATTATTCTTTATAGTTTCCAATTATCTGCCAAATTTTTGGATCTTGTCTTTTATTTCCTTTATAAGTCTTGTTATTCAAAAGTTTATAACTAATAACTCTATTATCTAGAACTCCTTGATCTTTTTCTGTCATCTGTGTTTTCTCTTGGTTCTTGTGTCTTTGCAAGTGCCTTGTTCCTTTCAACTGTGTGCTGGACAGTGTATGATGAAAATTAGGAAAAAAGAAAAAAAATTATGTTTGCTTAGTGAAGATAGCTAGGGGTACTAGAAACTTTGAGTCGTGTTAATCCAATTTCAGGGACAAATGATTGGGATCTTGTCTTCAATTTCTGCAAAGATTAATATTCTTCCATTTTACCCTTACTCATAGGATGTTGAGCCTTTGGAGTTCCAAAGGTTTATTGGTACCCCTTTGGTGGGCTATGAACTCTCATTTTCGTCTCTCTCACTCTAATGAGCCTTTTAAATAGTAACTCATACCCTTATCCACCTCTTCTAGAATGAGCAGATACTGCAAGCATAAATAGGCCCAAACATTTAACTTACCTCTACTGGTGTCTGTCTTCTTTCAGATTTTGTCTCATAATTTCTCATTGCCTTTTCAGCTCTTCAAGGACTTTAAGCAGATTAAAAAAAAAAAAATGTTGTCCCGATTTTCTAGTTGTCTTCAGTGGGAGTGGTGATTTGAGCTACTTAGCCTACCCTTCAGGAGCTTTTTAATTATCTTAAAAATGAAATTTCCCCTTTTCTCTACTGCCTATAGGAACTGAGGAGAGGGATGCAGTCCAAGTGTGGGCTGGGGACTTTCAAGTGAAAATAACATTTTCCAGAGTCTGGGTGAAATAGTAGCAAGAAGAATTGTGAGAGCTCTCCAAAGGGAAGGTAAAATTTATGTAGGAAAAATCCTGGACCACTGCTCTAATATCGCATTATACCTCTGTTTTCCCTGTAATAGAATACAATTTAATTTCGGGTTTTATTAAAAAAAACTGTCTATAACCACAACTACATTCTAAGAAGATTGGTTATTGATGGCATGAAGACTTTTTCAAATCTGCTGAGCACCTTGATAGTTTTGGATATTCAAGAAGGGGAGAAAAACTGGATAACTCTGCAAAATAGGAGAAGAATTTAGAGTTTCATGTGACAATCACAGACGAAGGAGGTGAAGGGAAACAAGGGGAGAGGTTAAGAACCATAGGTGCTAGTGAGATAGAGTGAGGTCGTGAGTTTAGTGATGTGGACCTGCACCTTCGTCCCCACCTCCACTCCCCCAATCTTTAGTGAATTTGGAAATACTAAACTGTTAGTAGAAAGCAAAAAAAAAAAAGGATTTTTTTTTTTTGTGTCAGTTGACATGATGTAGGATGAAGGCTTGAAATAGGAACCGAGAAGAGGGATTTGGACTTCCATAGGCTGTATGGAACAGGTGGTATCCATTACCTCTGGATTACAACTAAAACTGTCTCTCCTACCTCCCGTCTGGAGTCTCTTCATGGGAAACTCTCCTCAGTGAAAGCTGAGCCAAGCCTGTGTTTTCCTGTGATGAGGGAGGCTCTCTTTTCACATCACATTACTATTCCCACATTAGTAATAGTGAGGCGTTATAGATTAAAATGACAGAAAACATGGTGGTCTAGGAATTCAGGAGCCCACCTTCCCATTCTGATTCTGTCTCCAATGGTTGTAGAGAGTTGGCTGCCTTACCTGGAGAGTCTCTATTTCCTCATCTCTAAAATGGAGTTGTATATGTGATTAATGGTTTGCAATGGTTTCTGAGGATTCCTTTGGTCAAGGGAAATCTTAAATGGAAGCATGCATACTTAATATAAGTAAAATGAACTTTGGTTGAAGTGGAGAGGTGGGCAGGAGCAGAAACCTCACCCAAACTCACCTCCTCACCCCACAAGCCCTAGGGAAGCTCAGCAGAGTCTGGTTTGACAACCAGTGGATTTGATAGTTCCCACAGTTCTTTTAGTTCTGGCTAGCTCCTTATACAGAGAAGAATGAATGCCATCTCTCAGTCATCCCCAAATAGTAGCTATTTAAGGAAAGAGTAGTTTTTCCCTTATCGAGGTGGGGGAAAGGAGAGTGGAAGGAAGCTCATATTTATGGATGCCTTATTAAGTGGCAGACATAGAGGTAGGCACTTTCCTTAACCTTCATAGTGGCTCTGTTGAGTTGGTTTTATGCCCGACGTTGAAGGCATCTGAAGCCTAGAGAGGAGTATTTGGGTCAAAGTAACATGGCTAGTATGAGGCAGGGCTGCATTTCAAGCTTAGCTCTTCCTGACTTCACTATCAGACATGGAGGTGGTGCATAGAAAGGGGACATCTTAGTAAATTGAGATAGGGGTTCGAGTCAAAGAAAATGCCATGGAATATTTTGTGATATGGATACATACAGTTGACCCTTGAACTACACAGGGGTTAGGGGACACTGATCCCTGTGCAGTTGAAAATCCACATATAAATTTTGACTTCCTAAAAACTTAACTAATGGCCTATTGTTGACTGAAGACTTAACAATGACAAAAACAGTCAGTTAACACATATTTCGTATGTTGTATGTATTACGTACTGCATTCTTAAAGTAAGATGGAGAAAATAAAATGTTATTAAGAAAATCCTAATGAAGAGAAAATATATTTACTATTCACTAAGTGGAAGAGGATCATCATAAAGGTCTTCATCCTCATTGTCATCATGTTGAGTAGGCTGAGCAGGAGGAGGATGAGGAGGGGTTGATCTTGCTGTTTCAGGTATGGCAGAGGCAGAAGAAAATCCACATATAAGTAAACTTGTGCAGTTCAAACCTGAGTTGTTCAAGGATCAAGTCTATATAGCTTTTGCCTTCAGATTTAAATTCAATTTTTTTGTTGTTACTTAGTTTGATATGGGAGAGACCAATGAGATGCCTGCAGCCCAAGGGTATGCCTTCTTTCAGTTCATGGTCTAAGCTCTTCTTTGCTTGGTTACCTACACTCACAGGCCTAGCCAGGAGGGCTGGCAAAAAACTGTTAATCAGGCCTTTTTTCCTCAGTACTCTAGGGATCAATATGTGACATTCCCTTATTTCTGAATTACTAATATACATTCCCACATTTTCTCAAGAGTTTTACAGATAATAGTCCCAGTGGTTATAACTCTTGCCATGAATTAAATGTGCAAGCTGTTGAAAAATTTCCTAAGGGAAGAAAAAAAATTTATGTGACCTTGATTTCATTATCATTATATTGATGATTAGTTTACGATTTTTTATTTTTATTTTTTGAGACAGGGTCTTGCTCTGTGACCTGAGCTAGAATGCAGTGGTGTCATCATAGCTCATTGCTGCCTCAAACTCCCAGGCTCAAGGGATCCTCCTGCCTCAGCCTCCTGAGTAGCTGGGACTATAGGTGCGTGCCACCATGCCTGGCTATGTTTTCTGTTTTTTGTAGAGATAGTTTCTCTAGAGATAGGGTTGCCCAGGCGGTCTCAAACTCCTGGCCTTAAGCTATCCCTCCAACTCAGCCTCCCAAAGTGCTAGGATTATGGGCGTGAGTCACAGTGCATGGCATGGTTTTGGTTTTGGAAAAGCCTAGAGAGATATAGAATGCCAGGTCTACAGTAGTAACACTAGCAATAATATTGCTAACGAACCACCCTTTAGTACGATAGCTAATTTTATGTGTTGTCTTGGCTGGGCAACAGAGCGCCCAGATATTTCATTGAGTGTTATTTCTGGGTATGTCTGTGAGGGTGTTTCTGGATAACATTAACATTTGAATGGATAGACTGAGTAAAACACTTTGCCCTCCCCAGTGTGGGTAGGCCTTATCTAATGAATGCATTGAAGTTCTGGATAGAATAAAAGGCCAAGAAAGATTTTGTTCTTTCTATCTGATTGTTTTTGAGTGGGGTCATTGGTCTTCTGCACTCATACTGGAATTTGGCTCTCCTGGTTCTTAGGCCTTCAGAACTCATACTGGGACTATACCACCAGCTCTCCTGGGTCTCAGCTTGCAGATGGCAGATCATGGGACTTCTCAGCCTCTACAACCATGTGAGCCAATTTCTTATAATAAAGCTCTTTGCGTGTGTGTGTGTGTGTGTATATATATACACACACACACACACACACACACACACACACACACACACAGATACATAATCTCCTCTAGGTTCTCTGGAGAGTTCCGATTAATACAGTAAGTGATTATGCTATAGCAGGTACTGCACTAAAGTGCTACACATAACTTATTTAATGTAATCCCCCACAATCTTATTAATGAGATGTTCTTGATATCTGCATTCTGCAGATGAGGTTTAGAGCAGTTAAGTAACTTTGCCAAGGCCATATAGCTTGAGTGGGGGACATTCATATATCTATAAGTCATGTGGCTTTGAGTAGGTCAATGAATTTATCTGAACTTATGTGCTAAATGGGACAATAATGCCCACCCTGAAGGACCATCAGGATTAAGTGAAATGGTGGGTGTAAAGTACTTAGAGTGGGTGCATGGTAGGGACTCAGAAATAGTAGCTTTTGCTACTTTATTTCTTATTTGTGTTAACAAAATTCAGAGGCTGCAAGCTTGTGGAATAGATCTAATTCCTCTAACATAATATATCACAAACATCTGAATTTGATCATTTGTTTATCTCCATTAAGCTCCAATGATATTTTATGTTATCCTGGGGAAAAATGATTACTTTGACATTTAAAATTCTGCACAACCCAGAGAGAAGGAGAAGATGCATGTTTGAAAACAAGAGGAAATCCTGGTTAGACTGTGTCATTAAACAACTCTACGTTCCTGTAATTTAGGGAGCTGAACAGCTGCAAAGGTCACCAGGAGGTGCTTTGTTTCCCAAAAGGTGTTTGGTATTTACTTTCACTGAAGCATGTTCCTTCTGCTCTGATAACCATTGTCATCTTCCATTACAATAAAAGATGTCAGAGGGTTTTTACAGGCATATGGCATTAATTTAGTATTTCCCTCTGTGGTCATAAGAAAGTTTGTAAAAATGAAAACAACACAAAACAAAGCCCCACTCAACCATTCATCAGTTCCTATTTATTGGACAGCAATCATGCACCACACAGCTGGGAGGAAAAAAATCGCCATTTTTAACTGGACAGAATGAACACACTCTTTCAGGGTGCTGGCTCCAGTGTATTTCATTCTCCATTTCCTCTCGAGTTTTTGGGAAATGGGGCAGAGGACTATGCAGCTTTCCTTGGGAAATATAACCATATCAGCCACATTTTCTTTTCAGCACAACATTATTTGGAATTATGACTGAGCTTTATGATTGCCTGAGCCCATTCATGTCCATCCACTGCTTGCAACAATCCAGTGAGGTAGGCCAGGCAGGCCTGATTATTCTTGTTACACAGGTGAGGGGACTGAGGCTCTGGGAGGTTGAGACATGTGGCCAGGCTGTCACAGCTAAAAAAGGGGCCAGTCTGTGAAAACTCTCTCCACTCGTGTTCCTTGCCCATCTGTCCTCCACACCCAAGAAAGCCTGTAAACACAAATCTTGTTATGCCATTACCCTGCCTATCAGTTAGAGTTCTCCTGGGACATAGAACCAATGCAATATCTATATCTACACAGATATAGATACAGATACACAGATAAGAGAGATTTATTATGGGAATTGGCACACACGATTATGGAGGCCAAAAAGTTCCATGAGACGTGTCTGCAAGATGGAGAATGAGGAAAACAGATGGTGTAATTCGGTTCCAGTCCAAAGTCCTGAGAACTAGGGGAGCCAATGGTGTCACTCTCAGCCTCAGTCTGAAGCCAAAGGCCTGAAAACTGGGGATGGTGCTGGTGTAAGGTCCGGTCTGAGTTCAAGGCACCAGAGCCAGGAGCTCTCATGTCCGAGGGCAGATCGATGTCCCAGCTCAAGGAGACACAGAGAGACAGAGAGAGAGAGACAGGGACAGAAATTTTCCTTTCCTCTGCCTTTTCTATTCAGGCCTTCAATGGATTGAATGATGCCCACCCACATTGGGGAGGGCAGATCTTCTTTATTCAATCTACTGATTCAAATGCTAATCTCTTTCAGAAACACTCTCACAGACACACCCAGAAATAATGTTTTACCAGCTAGCTGGGTATTCCTCAAAACATAAAACTGACATAAAATTAATGATCACAGCCTGCGTAAAGATCTTTCTGTGCCTCACCCTTATTCTTAGGGTAATATCCAAACTTGTAACTTAGTTTACAAGGCCATTTAAGATCTGACCCCTGCTCACTTCTCTAGACTTATTTCAGGACATTCCCACTGTTCCCAACCCTGTTGCCCACCCCAAAGATATGCTCTGGTTTTACTGCACCCCATGGTATCACTCTCTCATTGCTCTGACATCACTCAAGAGGCTCTCTCACCTGTTCACTGCCCCACATACCTGGCTAATACTAATTATTGACATTCTGTTTAGGCATAACTTGCTCCAAGAAGCCCTCCCTGATCTCTCATTCCTGGGTTAGGTTCCTCCCCCATGTGCATTTGTCACACGCTTTTCATCCCCGCTGCTGGTCAGCCTGGCCCACTTGTCTGCCTCTGTGACTGGGATGCAAGCTCTGTGAGGTCAAGGACAGAGTGTATCACACCTGTGGGTATCACCTGTGCCCCTAGAAGGCGGGCTGTAAGTATCTATCAAGGAATGAAAGGGTTGTTTGCTCATTCATACTCATCTTTCTCAGAGAGCAGATCTCCTCTTGCACACAAATCAGGAATCACTGGATTATTCCTGTGCTGGTCTTGCCCTGTCCATTCCATCTGTGATCTCTGTGCCTCAGGAAGAAGCCAATCTCTGCTGACTGCCTCCCCTGGGCTCTCCTGCTGGGTGTTTTTGGGCTGGCTTCCTTCCAGCAGTGGGAAGCACCCAAAGGAGAAGGGAGGATGAAGAAGAGAAGGGAGTGAAGTTAGGACAGCCCCTTCCTTTTCTGCCCCTTCCTGTGTTGATACTATGTTCTGACAGTAGCTGCATCTCTCTCCAGCTATGGCTTTGGCAGAGTGCCCTCTCCTCCACTGTCCAGTTCTCAGGGGTCTCCAGTGACGTTATGTTCCCCTTATTCCTCAACCTTTAAAGTGGAGATGGCTTCTAACCACTGTTGGTTTCTGGGTGCTTCACTGTAACTTGCTTGTTCCTTGAACCCTCACCATGTATCTATGAGTAGCGCCTTCATTTGGACCATCTGTGCTGGATTCTATTTCTTGCCAGGTTTCTGACTGATAAACTACTCTACTTGGTATAGTGAAATTATGATTTTTCAAATGATCTGGGATGGTTTCTGTCAACTTTAGATTCTTGAAGGTAATTTTCAAGACAGCTCCAGATTGCTGCCTCATTATACAGACATAGACAAAAATTTCCAGAAGGCTTGCAATAAAATTTCCACTCTCTGCTTAATTTTCAGCATTTCTGCTATGAGCATCAGCAGGTGTCTTTAGATCTCAGAAATAATACTGTTCCAAGCAGACTTGGTGTCTAATATATTTCACTGGTATGGGAAATCTCTCCCCATGCTTAGGAACTACTCTGCAGTGTTCTCAACATTCCTCCTCGTTTTTTTCTGATTTCTTGTCATTTGACTTCTCTAGTGGTTCTTTTGTGAAGGCCACATCCACACTCACACAATGTTTGTTGGAATATAGGGACATTGGTGTGAAAGGAGTTGTAGATGCCATGTGTTAGGCATCCGTGTTTCCCTTTAAGACACTATGATCTATCTTATAACTGAAATTTTTAATAGAGTGAAAATTGCATTCTCTAAGAGGAATATGGGAATGGACTGCATTGTGACTTGTAGATATTTGGGATCTACTATAACTAGGAGAAGGCAGAGCCATTCTCAGATCTGAAAACCATGGCTTAGAAACCAAAATCAAATCACTCTGTGGTCTAGGCCACCCTAAAAAGAACCCAGGGTACAGGAAAATTCTATGTGTGCAATTGGTGTATAGGTGAAATGTGAAAAAGTTGGACTTACACACAAAAAATTTGAAAATCACATATCTGACAAAGGACTTGCATCCAAAATAAAGAACTCTTAAAATTCAGCAGCAAGAAAACAAACGAATTTAAAAAATGGGTAAAAGACTCGAAGAGACATTTCACTAAAGAGGATATACAGATGGAAAATAGGCAGATGAAGTGTTGTTCAACATCTTTAGCCATGAGGAGAATGCAAGTTTAAACCACTGCATACCTATGAGAATGGCTAAAACAAAACATACTGGCAGTCCCAAGTGCTAACAAGGACATGGAGCAACTAGAACTCTAACACATGGCTGATGGGAATGGAAAGGGTACATACAATCATTCTGAAAAACAGCTTGGAAGTTTCTTGAAAAGCTAGGTAGGCAGAATAATGTCCTCCCAAAGATTCTCATGCCCTAATCCCCAGATCCTGTGAAAATGTTACCTTCAAAGGCAAACGGACGTTGCAGATGTGATTAAGAGTATGAACTTCGAACTGGTGAAATTATCATGGATTATCAAAGTGAGCCCAATCTAAGCACATGAATTCTTGAAAGCAGATAATCTCTCCTGGCTGGGTCAGAGAGATGTGACAACGGAAGAAGGGTCAGAGAGGTGGATGGTTTAGAGAGATATATGACACGAAAGCTGGCCACTGCCGGCTACTAAGGTGGAGGAAGGGGGCCAAGCCAAGTTCTGCAACCTCAAGGAAAAGAACTCTGCCAATGACCTAAACAGATTCTCTCCCAGAGCCTCCAGGAAGGAACGCAGCCCTGCTGATAACTTGAGTTTAGCCCAGTAAGACCTGTGTTGGAGTTTTGACCTACAAAACTGTAAGATAATAAATTTGTACTGTTTAAGTCACTAAATTTGCGGTAATCTGTAATGTCAGCAACAGATACACCACATAAGTAATCCTACTTCTGGGTATTTCACCTAGAGAAATGAAAACCTATGTTCACACAAAAACCCACATACGGATGTTTACAGCAGCTCTGTTCATAATTACCAAAACCTAGAAACAAACCGAATGACTTTCAGTGGGTGAATAGCAAACCAAACTGTGGTCATCCATACAATGGAATACAACTCGGTAGTGAAAACGATCGATACACACAATGTGGATGAATTTCAAAGGCATTATACTAAGTGAGAGAAGCCAATCTCAGAGGGTTACATACTGTATTATTATTTATATGATATTCTTAAAGACAAAACTAGTTATGGAGAATAGAGCAGTGATTGCCAGGAGTTGGGGTGTGGGAGGGTGTGTCTATAAAAGGAAGGTGTGTCTATAAAAGCAGGAGGGAGCATTTGGGGTGATAAAACTGTTCTCTATCTTGATTATGGTGGCAGCCAAATGTATTTATATATGTGTTAAAAATTCATAGAACTGTACACTCCCCTAAAAGTGAATTTTTTCTGTATAATTAAAAAAATAATAAACAAACCAAAAGTATAACAACCCAACAAGAAAATAAACAAAACAATGAAATACACCTCATTGCTGACACAGACTTCTGGAAATTTCCAATCCTAGGGAATGTACCATAAACATGGTTGGGAGAGAAGACATAGTCATTCCTTTCTGTTTTGCCCTGGAAGCCCCTCAACAGCTTTCTCAGAGTGGAAGGAGAGGAAGGAGTCCTGGAGATTTACTCACGTCTGTTCCTCTTCCTATGAAAGGAGGGGTTTGGCTTAGATAAACTCTACGGTCCTTCAGAGCAGGTAACTGGGACTCAGTTCAGCCCCTAGCCATAGTTGCAGGGTGACCACCTGTCCTGGCTTGCCCAGGACTGAGAGAGTTCCCAGGATGTGGGACCTCCAGTTTTAAAACCAGGAAAGTTGGTCATTCTAACATGACTTGGGAGAGCCATATAACTTATCGGAGCCTGGGTTTTCTCATATATGAAACAGAGAATGCGTGCCATCTCAGCAGGCTAGCATGCAATACGAACTTTAAATTATAATTCTATATAAGTGTGAGTAAGCTGACAATATTAACTTTAAAAAAAAACTGGACTTGGAGGCAGTCTTAAAATTTGGAAAAAGGAAAAGTGTTATCAAAGGAAATCACGCAGTAGAGCGTGTGCACGTGTGCCTGTGTGTGTATCTGACTGCAGCGCTGTTAAGGTTGCAGTTTCAATTTTGGGACTTTTAAGAACATATGCACCCAAGAATGTAACTACTTTCATTTCTGGCAACCTGCTCTTTGGGAAGTTTTAGTTACCTACACCCCAGGATAGGCTAGGGCAGTGATTCTTTTTTCTTGTTTTTTGGAGACAGAGTCTCTCTCTGTCTCCTGGGCTAGAGTGCTGTGGCGTCAGCCTAGCTCATAGTAACCTCAAACTCCTGGGCTCAAGTGATCCTCCTGCCTCAGCCTCCTGAGTAGCTGGGACTACAGGCATGCACCACCGTGCCTGGCTGATTTTTCCTATTTTTAGTAGAGACAGGGTCTCTGCTCTTGCTCAGGCTGGTCTCGAACTCCTGACCTCAAGCGATCCTCTTGCCTCAGCCTCCCAGAGTGCTAGGATTGCAGGTGTGAACCACCACGCCTGGCCTAGGGCAGTGATTCTTAAACTTTGCTGCATATCGAAAATCATCTGGGATCTTTAAAATAAAGGTGACTGGATCCTATTCCCAGAGATTCAGATTAATGGGTCTGAGGTTTGGGTAGGCTTTGTGAATTTTAGAATCTCTCCAGGTGAATCTAATATGCAACCAAGGGCTTCTTAGTATATCAGGCCTGATCATCTCCCAAATGAGCCAGCACCTTAGAGACGTGCCACTTGGAGGTTTATTCTTACTACTAACCCAGATCAGTCACATGGAACCTATAGTCCATTAAGTGCACTCCACAAGATCAAAGTCTTAGATATGCCTTTAAGTGAGCTGACTTCTTAGGACAAGAACTGACATCTACAAAGAATGACCAACAGTGATACCAGTCACTCGGGGTAGTTAATACTATAATTATTACTATTTTTATCAAGAGGGGCAGTTCTGGATTGAGTGGTGGATTAGTTTTCTAGGACTGCCAGAAAAAAGAACCACAATCTGCGTACCTTAAACAACAAGAAATCGATTGTCTCATAGTTTGAAGGCAAGGAGTCCAAGGTCAAGGTGTCAGCAGAGCCATACTCTCTCTGAAGACCCTAGGGAAGGTTCTGTTCCAGGCTCTCTCCTAGTTCCTGGTAGCTCCTTGGCTTGTGGCAACATAACTCCAATTTTAGGACTTCAACATACAAATTTTGGAGGGATACAATCCAACCCATAGCATGAGAGAAGCCACAATTTCCATGCACATGACACCGTGTACCTTACTCAGATGAACTCTAGAACACCATGATGGGATATGGTCAAAATGGACTGGCATTGGCCTAGTCGCCAGTGGGGAGGCATTTCCTAATCAGCAAGAGAAATCCACAGGCAGTTAATTCACAGGTTATTTCTTATTGATAAATCAATAATTTTAGTTGAATATGGTGAGATTAAAAAATCATCCTTAGGCAAAATAATAATTTTTTAAGGGAGTAAGTTCCACCTCAATAGGAATGTCTACGCAAAACCTTGATTAGCTATTGGTCAGGAATGCTTTAAAAGGATCCTCTCATTTGAAAGATGGTTGGGAGTTTGTATCGTCCACAGACTTAAAGATTCACGTCACAGAGTAAACAATACAGACTTATCTGTCCTGGACAGTTTAGACATTCAATTGCCTGAATGTGGGGGTGGGGAGCAAATCACTTGATCTCTTCTAAGTATTTTCTGTTAGGATTTTTAGAAATAGCTTTTAAAATCATTTTGATTGAATAATTTTTCAGAAAGCCTATTCTATTTTCCCTTGTTAAGGTATTTCATCTTTAACACAATTTTAAGCATGTTATTGGATAAGCTAGGAACAAGACAACTTGGTTCTCCATTCCACATTTCGTTGATTCTAATACACCCATTTTTCACATTTAAACATCTCTGAAATCAGGATGTGTAACAGACACTGCCAGCACTCTCAGATCCCTCTGCCAAACTCATGCACATTAGCTCCCTACCCTTTCACTCTCAAGGTGCAGTACTAGCATCTTTTGTTGCAGGGCTGCCCGCAGGCTGCAGGAACACATTCTGCACAGAGAGCTGGAAGTAACCTGGAAATGTAACCCCCCAACACCCAGCCCCCAGTTTAACCAATGACTGATGATAGTGCAGTGGTATAAATACTCCCCGCTCTCTGGCCTCTGACTTGGGCAACTGCCGTAGGACCTACATTGTCTCCAGAGTCCCCTGTGGAACTGAGCCAAAGTCATTCTGTGGTGAGCTTTGCTTGACATATCTTTGTGTGGGTTTTTTTCCTTTTCCTTTGGGTTGGTCCTATGTCTCTACTTCCCCACTATTTTTTCCCCTTGGGCCACTTCCTAATTCACACAAATCCTCATCTCAGAAGAACCCAATATATTAAAGAATGTTACTTACAGTCAATGATGTCTTGCAGCTGTTGTTGGCCAGCCAGCCATAATGATACAGTTGTCTTTGCCTGTGCATGTACCAGTTTGGTTGTTTTTTCTGTGGTATGACGGGACTGTCATTTTTTATTAATACTTTTAGGCCAATAAACCATTTAAGGACTATTTGAGGAGGAAATAAGAATACTGATTATTATTTAAAAGTTTTCTATTTAATCCTTTTGAAAACATCAAAAAAGCACCAGCATCAAAGTTGTAGAATGGATGTCAAAGACTTAGGGGAAAAAAATCCCAGAGACAGTATTGAAGCACTCCTTTAAGAAATACTTCATCTTGATGACATGCTACTGTGAAAATGTGGATGTTGACAAATCTGATTCAAAAAAGACAGTTTGATTTTGAATGTACAGATACTTTAGGAATATCACAATTTATATTTCATTTCCTTTATGTACACACGACAAAAAATCTATGTTTAAATAGCTCTTTTAGATTCACTTAAAGAGCTATAATTCTAATTACTATGTCATAGTTTAAATGCCACTTTTCATTTTTAGTTATATGCAAAATAATGAGTCTTATAATTGATGAAATACTAATTGGGAATATGGTACTCATAGAGGTAGAAGGAATATAATCAATGAACAATCTTAGCAGTATTGGAAAAACTGATGCCACTTCATAGACTTTTCACTTTCTATGATTTGTAGTACAAATTCCATTGGTGAGTGAGGAACCATCAGAGTTTGGTCATATTCTTGAAATTTTGTAGACTTTTAGTCTATTAAATATTTCTTATTCCTCCAATGTGTGTATGTGTGCACTTTTGTGGTATGTATACACACACAAGATATATATACATACATACATACATACACATACATGATGGTCACCACACAAAAATAAAAAGGTGGCATTAGATTAAATGCATGGATTACTCCTCTGAATGATGCAACTGCTCAGTATAAAGAAATCAGATCTGCCCGTAAACATCTTTTCATATTCCATTCCAGAGAAATTCCTGACCTTCCAAGGTAACTTTATTATCCACTCAATTTGTTTTGTCTTCCTGTTTTCCTCTTCTATATTTGCTGATGAAAGATGAATTTCTCCACTGTGAAACAGAACAGTCAAGCAATTCCAGTGGGGCTAGTTATAGATGAGATAATTTCTGCAATTTCAGAGTACTGTGGCAATACATAGCTCCCTTGTGCCAAATCAATTCTTCAGTAACATGATTAATTAACCTATAAGAACAGAAGTTTGAAAGCGCTGCCTTGAAATGCACTAACCTTGTATTTTGGTTTTAAGCTTTATCTACCCTTCTATACCAAAAATCATTCTGTTGTATTACTTTAAAACCATGGGCAAATCAACAGTGTTTGAGAATGTGCTTTACAATCTTTTTACTGCAATCACACTGTAAGTTTTATGGCCAAACTTATGTAGCATACACTTCTCTCTTCAGCAAAATCCATTATATTGTTCCAACATTAGTGGAACTAGTTAGTATAGATATGCTTAAACTCCTACCTCATTTTCTTTTTCATTTGATTTGTCTTTCTGTGCCAGAAGCAGAAAACAGCTAAAAGAGTTTTTGAGAAAAATAATTCACATTTTTAATTTATTCTATAAGCATTTATTAAATTTTACTGTGCCATGTCTTATGTGAAGGATAAAAAATAATACATGGACTCTAACTTAAAGGACTCCGCATCCAGTAGGAGAGACACATGCCCCACTTTCCTACTCAAATTAATTACAAATATAGTGTGATACAGACTTTATTAAATAGTATGCATCAATAGGCTGCTGGGTGGGATTTTAGAACTTGAATCCTCCCAGTTAACCTTCTCAGCCTCTGGTGTTTTCGATAAAAATACCCCAAAGCAACAACAGACGATCTGAGCCATTTTCCTATTTTCCATTTCCCTCCCATCTCCAACTGATTCACTCACCTAGTTGCTGATGTTGAGTGGAACAGTCACAGTGAGAGAAAACAGACGGCATTAACCAGAGTTCCAATTTTCATTACCATGTGAAGACAGAGAAAGGAATGGAATTCAAGCCTCTAAGACTCAGTAACCCAGCTCACTAGATAAAAATAAATCAGTAAATATAATACCATGATGAGTGGCTGGACGAACAGATCAGCAACTCTTGGGGTGCGAGTTCTTGCTCCACCATTCCTGAGTGGGAGAAGGGGCTGGGAAGGCATGTAAAAATGCAGGCATGACATGTATAGAGGGCCAGCCCTGTGCATGGGGAAGGCAGCGTGTGTCAAGGAGATCTTCACAAACGAGGTGAAGTGACAGTGGAGACTTGGTGGATGAAAAGGAATCTGATGTGGTAGTGAGACAGGAGAAGCTTCCCAGACAGGAAGAACGGTATTCTGGAGTGACCGTTGGGAATGAGAAATGAGGTTGGAGGGAAGGCCAAGGGCTCAGGTAGCAGAAGGTGCTGGGAACTACCGAAGAGTAGCAAGGGGGCAACAGAACAAATTTTTGTTATTGAAAGATAATTTTGACAGAAGCATGGTGGATAGATTGAGGAGAAAGGTGTGGTGGACAGGGAAGAAGCTATATTGCCTATGTTGAAATCATCTAGGTAAGAAATGAAAAAGACCTGAAAAACAAATAGGCCAGGTTTGCATGGAAGAAAGAAAAGGGAATATATTTTCAAAATATTCTAGAAATAGTACATGCTTATTCTTTATCCCAAACTCACTAATCAGGTAAATCAATGCCTGGTGAAGAGGCAGAGAGAGGCCAAAAGTGTTACTCTCTACAAGAAAGAAAACATCAGGGAAAGGGAATAAATGATCCTGACCGACGTTAACCTCAGTCAACTTGCATTCCCTCCTTTCTTTGGAGTCATTGCTAAACTCTGTGGGGCTGTCTTAGTCCATTAGGCTGCTATAACAAAATATCTTAGATTGGGTAATTTACAAACAATAGAAATTCATTGCTCACAGTCCTGGAGGTTGGAAGTTCAAGGTCAAGGTGCCAGCAGATTTGGTGTCTGGTGAAGGTTTGCTCCCTGCTTCAAAGATGGCAACTCATTGCTGCATCCTCACAAGGTGGAAGGGCAAGGGCTCTCTCAAGCCCCTTTCATAAGGGGACAAATCCTATTCATGAGGATGGGGCCCTAATGACCTAATCACCTCCCCAAAGCTCTCCCTCTTAATAACATTACTTTGCAGGTTAGGCTTCAACATGAATTTGGGGAGAACACAAACATTCACACCGTAGCGGGGGCTTACCTTGTG
>RJWJ010025547.1:0-23778 GCA_004363605.1 Indri indri | reverse complement strand
CTCGTGGATCGTTTCCCAAATTTCCTGTATGCTTATTGGAGCTTTTTTCTCCCAAAGGGACACTATTCTTGTTTCCTTCTCCATCCTGAGACTCGCTATTTTTCTCTCTCCTACAGCAATCTCACACTTTTTCTCAATCCTGTTCTCAAACACCTGCTTACTATCATCCACATCTGTCTGCTTTCTCCTCTTGTGCCCCTAACGGAAAAACACCGTGGATGCCCCAGCCAATCGGTAACCAGCATGAACCACACCAGCATACTGTGGGGTGAAAACAAACAAGCAAACAGAAAACAAGCCTGCCTCTGTCTATACGATTTAACCTTTTAATATGGAAATATAATCTCTTGCTAAGTAGAAGACGAGAGCTGCAGTGTAACAAAAATATGTTCCCATTAAGTAAACCCTGAAAGTTATTTTCACTGACAAACCAAAGATGTATCTGACTCTACTCCTGGAGAGATATTAGACTCTGTGGTATTTGGATATGGTAATCCTCCAAAATCGGCTACTCTGTATAGCTTAGGATCATGAAAATTACACTCAATATCTCTTTCTCAATGTCAAAAAAAAAAGAAAACACTTTTTCTCCTATGCCCAAAATTTGTGATTATGAAAAAGAAACAAGCTGAGTAATTCAAATCGCGATGCTCACATTCAAATCCTGAAGTGCCGGACTAGACAAAAATAACTCTCTGTATGTTGCAACTTTACATATGACCAGTGTTTAATGCCGCTAAATCTACAGAGAGGAAGAGATGATTTTAATATCAGCGTTACCTACAGATAATATTGTTCCGCATGTTATTGTCAGAAGAAGGTTCAAATAAAAGAGGAAGAAGCTTGGGTGGCTGAGTGATGTGAGAGCTCTACATTTCTTCCACTTCACATCTCAAAGGAATTCTCACCTCAAAGAAGAGTAAAATAAATTTAACTAGTTTGAAATGTTAAATATCTCTCTGAAAATGAGGCAAATACATAATAGAAGCAGAAATATTTCAATTTCTGCCCTACTTTTTATATAAATTATAAATGAAATATTCAAAGCTGCAAAAAAGTTAACAGCTCTCCAATTTAAAAGAAGTGGATACCAACATTTACATGGTTCTATTGTGCACCAGGGCGCATCTCATCTGGGGCACACTATACAATTTGATTGGAACTTGGCTTAGCTCAGGAAAGAGAAGGAAAGTTAATAAGGCAATTATTCATGTGCTGCCTAAAATCAGACAGGAATTTGAGCCTTCAAAAAGGCCCAGTATATAAAGGAATAATCTTTCCAGAACTCACCAATATGTACCATTTCTGAACTAAGTCAAATAACCATTTCCCATTTAATTTTCTTATTCTTATAATTCCATGACCACACACAAAAAAAATTTTTTTTAAAGCTTACAAAATGATTCCGTGGTTAAAATGAAATATCTTTAGCAACATGAAGACGTATCGCCTATTTAGAATGGCCTGTTACTGAGTTTGTCATAATTTTCTCACCCATCTTCATGTGTCTTCTTTTCCTTTCCTTCCCATAGTACATGGAATATGGTAAGTGTTAAAAACACTTGTGAGACAGGCAGGGAGATGCCTGAGGTAGACAGGCTGATGATGAATGGATAGGATAGGAAGAGCATGAAGGTTCTAGAGGTCTGGAGTTGACCAGGCAGGAGAGAGAATAACATGAAAGGGAAGAGACAGAAAGAAAAGTATTTGTAAATACTAAAAACAAGTTCTATCTACTTTATTATTCACACTCAAGCCAGAGATGACTTGAGTAGGAAAATATCTAAGGCAACTACAGAACTGGCCATACACACACACATACACAGACTTAGGCCTTGAGGTGTGGATAGAGGAATCTATTAGGTCAAATCACATGAAATTGTGTGGCCTACAAAAATGGCATTTGCATATGGTTCAACCTGAGATAAATATTTTTATAGTCAATGCTAGCTATCTCCTTTATTCTCTCTATTCTCTCCTCCTCTCAAGCATGACTTAGATAAATATGCTGGAAAATGGGCAATTTGGAAAGTTCCCCTAGAAGGGCTATGGGACTGCTTGAGGCCACACAGGCAGCCATCCGTTCAGCAGGGATCAGTAATCAGGGTTTACCCCTCAGCTCAGTGCTCCTTCCACAATACCACTGCCACAACTGGGGTGGGGGAGACGTGTCCAAAGAGAGAAATAAAAGTGGTAGGGAGAGCAAATGTCAGACTTGATCTGTTCACTTACAATTTCACTAAGGGACAAAATTATATCTACCAAAATAGAGCTCTCTTCCTCCTCATGTACCAGGGAACAATGAAGGAATAAAAAATGAGTCAGCAGAAAGAATGACAGTTCCTTCAAGTTCCATGAGTGAATGGCATTTTTTAGAGTAAATCCCAAGTTTGCCAAATTCAAGAGTCCTCTGCTGGTGATTAGTCAACGTGATTGACAATAAGGGATACATTAAAGAGCCATCGATCCTATAGCAACACATCTTTCAGGGTCGGACAGCAGAGCCAGTGCAAAGGATTTTATTCTCTCAGTCATTATTACTGTCCTAAAAAATAAGAGCTCATATCATTGACAGTAAAGTTCGTCCATTAGCTGGAAGTTAAAGACAGATTTCGAAGTCTTGTGGAGGTGTCACTACTGGATTTAATGAGAAATCAACCATGGAGCACACAGCATGGAGAAAAATACAGTATAGTCAAGTATCTGATCAACCCAAATTAAACTCCTAAGCAGATAAGAGGAATTAAACAGGCTGTTACTGTAAACATCCTTGATGCTCACTGGGCACCTCAGTGTGGTTGAAAGTCCTCAAGACATTTCTCCCAGAGATTTGCTGATGACCTGTTAAAAGTCAGGCTGCCGACAGTGAGTAGCAGGTCTCAAAACAACTTGGGCCATAGAATGGGAGAAAAATCTTTGTTGCCAATATTGTGAGTTAAGGTTAAAATTTGGAACTGAAAATTGGTCAACAGCAACAACAACCTGCTACCCTAACCAAAATAGATTCTATTAAATATATGTGAAAAGAAAATTACTTTCATCACTCAGTTTGTGCTCCAGGGGAAAAAAATCAAAATGTCAGGTGAATGTTGTGATTGTCTACCATCCGTGGCAATGCTGTTATTTTAAATAATTACAAAGAAACTTTTCAAAAGCTTTCAATAATGATTTCGATAATATTTAAGCCTCACTCTAGATGACAAATATATCTTTACCTTCCTTTCAAAGTTGGATGGCTAAAAATTTTTTCAAGGAACACTACAGAAGTGCCTCTTAAATTTCGCCCTTTCTGTATTTTTGTCAGAGCTACATTACAAGCAATATATTGGTGAGTTTTAAAAGTCAAATAAAGAAAGCAAATTTAGCACAACATTTACAATGGCTATTTCTCATTCCAATAATGATGGGGAACTCATAAAATTTAAGCTTAGCAAGAACAGCAGATTTGTTTGACTTATTTTTAAATTTATAGGCATCAACAAATAGCATGGTTTCCAAATATGTTATTTGATCTGATTTTTAAAATCTGGCTGGGAATTTGCTGAAAACATTCACAAGTTTCTATTTTATTGGTTGCTAGATGAGCTTTTATTTGTACATACAATGTGCCTACTTTTAAACTGCTTCTTTGGCTTTACAGTTTATGTTTAAATGCATAAACATAAAAAATGAAGAAGGAGAAAACTAAAAGCTACTTGAGATCTGAGAGGCAATTTTGAAAGTTTTACCAAACTCCAAACTAATCTTCACCAGCAACAGAAACTACTCTTGTTAGTATAAATAATGAAAAGAAAATACCAAAAAATAAATACCATGAAGTGTTTTTGTTTCAATCATCATGTGTTTTTAAGATGATCAGCTCAGAACTGAAAAGCACTCAACAATCATGACACTAACAAGCATTTGCTGTTTTTTTATATTGTGGCTTATCACACTTTAACTTACAAAGGAATCGCCCAACAATGCAGATTCTGATGGAGGAGGTCTAGAATGGGCCTGAGATTCTGCATTTCTAGCATCTCTCTAGTGATACTGACACTGCCGATCTGATGGTAAGACTTCGAGGAGCAAAAAAAGTCTATCATGTACTAAGCAGTACACTCATTATGCATGTTTTTACATCTAACCTTCTTCACCACCCTATGACATAGGGCGCATTATCACCACCTATCAAGTAAGGAAAGAGAGGAAAAGATATTTCATACAACTAGTAAGTGACAGAACCAAAGCATGAACTCAGGTCTCCTTGGAGCCAAAGCCAAAACCTTATCTATAATAATTCACTGCCTTGATCTCTCAAAAAAAGAATCTGTCATTATGAGTAGTTAATACTACTAATTAGCAACCTGCTAATTCATGATGAATTGATTCAAATCAATAATAGAGCAGTTTAAAAATCCAGATGCTTAGACACCCCCCCCAGTGTATTTTTTTTCCATGAATGTCATAGGAATTGAGAATTCTAAATATTTTCACCATCTCTACAGGTGACTCTGGGAATCACTAAAGTTGTTCATTTGTTATACTGTCTGAACAGAAAGCCCACTGCAATAAATGCCATCTGCATTCCATTTGTTATTGAAAACGGCAAGTATGAGGTTGTTGAACAAGTATGTGGGCACGAGGGAAACGATTTCATCTTTTTAAAAAGTGAGATGTTTATTTAGCATTTTCCATAGAATTAAAACATATAAAACGTAATCTTTCAATTAATCCCTTGGCCTGAGCTACAGTACCACTGTAATTCTCCTTTATTTCATCAAAGCCTCTGATCCAAGAGATGCTGGCATATCCCGCAGCTCTAAGAAAAAATTATTCCATTCAAAAACCTCCCTAGGAGGTCAGGACGTTGGGATGAACCAGGCTCTGATATGATTCTTCTTCTCTCTCTTTGATGCTGTTTCAATGGCAAGCACATGGCATCAAAAAATATATGATTAGTCAGAGCTCCTACAGAGCACCATTATCATATTTTCTGAAATTTAAGTAGGGCAGGCCCTCTTTCCCTATTTTCACTTTTACAGGCAAATTTTCAAGTAGAACCAACCATTTTAAAGGACATTTATACTAGGCTATTGGTGCAAGGGGGAGTGATAAAATTTATGGAGAACTTTTGACAGCACAAAAGCAGTCTAACAGAAATAAAACACAGAGTGGGGACTTACGCCATGGCTTTTCTTTCAGACCGAAAGTCCCAGCAGCCTAAACAACAATTCCACAGGTTACCAGGGGTTTTTCATCTCTCTTGCCACATTTTAGGCAACAGTTGATTTGGTAGTTATCAGAAAACACAGATTCAGCACCAGGGTAGCGTGCCATCAGTGATAAACTGGAACCAGTTACTCAACACACATTTGAGAAAGATTCCTATGAGTCATCAGTTCTGCGGTTTTTGTCAGCATTAGAAGTAACTGGATATTCACATACGGTTTTTCTTTTCATGGCCTCAAGTCAATTTTAAGGTTCAAATTTATCAGAGAGAAGTCCAGCATACTTAATTTCAGCAATTCTTTCTTCAAAATATAAAAAGAGCAATGCTTTCAAGATAATAATTTTACTTTTTAGAATAATCAGAGAGCCATGACCTATTATTGCTTTAGTTAAGAAAATCTGGCTTCTCTAAGTAAACACATGAGTCAACTACATCTTTCATATACTACTACACACATGAATCTTTTAATATGGGTGATTTTTTTTCAATAGAGTCTTATTCCAAGGAGGACTCCAAATTTATTTTTGGTCATGATGCAGCATGCAACCAGTAAACAATGCATTATTTCCCTATAAGAACATTCTAAATGCCATTCTTTTCAATACTTATGTATCTTATGTGCATATTTTAGCAGATACTCCCAAACTCAGTACAAAGTTATCAATGGTAATGTTCTGTTAATACGATATTTGAGTTCTTACTAATAGAAACATTTTTTCTATGCATATTGTGCAGCACCTGAGTACTCAAAGTGTGGTCCCTGGACCAGTAGCAGCAGCAGCACTTGAAAGCTTGTTACAAATGCAAAATCTCAGGCCTCGCCCCAGACCTACTGCATTGGAGTTTGCATTTTAACAAGATCCCCAGATGACTCACAGGCACTTAGAAGTTTGAGAAACGCTGGTGTAGTAGTTAGGGAGCTAGGCACTTGATATATATTTTTAATCTAATTCTTAAAACAAACCTATGAGCTAGGTATTATCACTTTCATCATTACCATTTAAGAAACAAGATTCAGTAATAACTTTCCAAAGGTCAAATAAATAGGAAGGGACAAATGCCAACGCAGGTCCATCAGATACAAAAGCCCAATTTGTTTATTTCTGCTGTCTTTGAGGCACGGTGTCTTCAACCAGATCCCAGGGAAAGGGTTTGGACAAGATGCAAAGTTCAGTGCACTTTTCTCATGAGATGATTCATACTTTTCAATGGACTTTCAAAGTAGCCTAAGTCCTTAAAAAGTTTCATGACTGCTTCTTGAAATCTTTATTGTAAATATATATAGGAGCAAACAGTGGAAAAGCAAAGGGAGACCCCAATCCACAAACATTTTCTTAACATTAATACTTAAACCTCTGAAATTTAAAGATTACCACTACAAATAAAAAAGTCATATTCTAAACATATTCTTATATTCATATATTTCCTTTTTAAAATCTTTGGTCATGCAATTTTTCTCCTCTGCTGATTTTAGTATGTTTAAGAGCTTAAATAAAAAGAGAATTACAAATGAAGGACACTTTGTGCTGAAACTTTAGGTCGAACTGAAATTTAGCTTATCCCTAGAGATTTAAAAAACATGATATGGTCAAGAGAATAGCCATTAGAATCCCATCATTATCTGGGTTTGAATTTTAGTTCGACCTCTTATTTATTAAAATAAATAATCTCAACAAAGTCATGTGGTTTTCTAAACCACAGTTTCCCAACACAAAATAAAGATAAGAACAGAACCAATCTCTGCAGTTGTTGTTTTATTAAGTAAGATAATATATGCAGTGGCCTTAGTGAAGTGCTTGCCAATGTAGTAAGCACAATAAATTTAGTAAGTTATTATTAAAATCGCTGTGTCTTATTGTATTATATTATTATATTAAGAGATTTACTGGAGTTTTTCCAGGATCCAAGAAAGCTATTCATCAGATTTTGTAATCTTTGTAAATAAAAGCACAGGTATCTTAAAAATGAGGTGCTGGCCTAGAAGCAAAGAGAAGAAAGGGTGGGGGAAACCCGAACTCCTGTTTACAATTTTAGACTGAATTAGTGGTTCTCAAAGTGTGGACCCCAGACCAGCAGCATCGCCTTCGCTGAGAATTTGTCAGAACAGCCAGTCCTCAGGCCTCTCCCTAAACCGGTGGGACCAGCAACCCATGTTATTCTACAAGTCCTCCAGCTGATTGTGACACATGCTCAAGTTTGAGATCTGCTGGTATTAACGAAAAGCACTATTAGGCAAGGACCATCTCTGAAAACAAATATACTTCTCTACCTAGTCTCTAAAGGTCTCTATTCAATGCAGACATCTGAGGCTGTGATTGAATCTCTCGTAATCTATGACAGAAGTCATAATAATAAGGATCTGCCCAGAAAGAAAATCAGTTCAGGAAGCAGAGGAAATGCACATTTACATAAATATGCAGCTCTCTAACTTCCAAAAGTTAGGGTGTTATCCTACCAGAAACATCCCCCACCTCACCAAAGGGGATTAATTTAATCACTCACAGCATGTAGTACTGTGAATATTTATATCGACATAACTTATCATTTTCTACAGAAATAAATTTCAAGTCTCTGATCCCAGCTTAAAGCCTGTATTTTACTAAGGCAATCTGGACATCTATTCAGGTTTAAAACATAGAGGTGTTAACTGATTAGTTAGCAAAATGAGAGAGTATAAAACACAGATGTTATGAGTATTGACTCCAAAGTCCTGCTGCCTGGTTTCCTAGCCCAGTTTCACCAGTTACAAGCTCTGTGACCTAGAGCCCCTGATGAACCACACTGTGCCTCAGTTCCTTTATCTATTCTAAGGGGATAATCATCACAGTACCCATCTCATAAGGTTAAAGATTAAAGAAATGTGTACCTGTAGAACACAGAACAGTGCCTGACACATAGGAAGTGCTTGATAAATATCAATTTTCCAAGAAGGTATATGAAACAGAACCGTAAAAACATTGGTTTCTCTGTCTTCATTAGTCTTATAAAAAGGATTCCATTTCCTTTAACATGGGGTTTACACAAATGCCTTACGCTTTGATACTCTGCATGACACCTACAATAAGATCACAACCTGTACGTGGTTATTGTTAACTAGCCCATGTCCTTCTGCCAGGTGTTTTCAGTCAGACACAAGAACTTAACATCCCCCATTGTTTCTCCCTCATAGCAGCGGCTTAACACATATTTATCTACACATGTATGTAACAGTACAACATGAAGAATAAAAATCTGAATTATAAAACACAAATTCCAGACTTCATTTATTTAAAAGAAGACAGCCACAAAGTTAGAAACATATTGACGTAGCTTACATATTACTGAACTTATTTTAAATCTATTGCTAAAAATGCATCTATCCATCAAATAATTTCTAAACTATCAACCATAACAACTCAACCCAGTTGTTTCATGGAGCTAGAATTAAATCATGCTCTTAAAACACTGTAAATAACCTCGTCTTCAATAACTAAAAACCCATTTATGGCATTGAACGTAAAGAATGATGAAGGTTATACCACACGGCCCTCCTAAAACTCCTTTAGGTTGCCTTACTGATGCGCCAACAAAGATAAAAAAGAAAGTTATTACCTGAAATAAAACCTCAGCTTCAATTTATTGCCACATTTCCAGGCATCCCACCTCAAACATAACTATAAATAGCAGGATCCTCAAACTGCAAGTTCAGTCAAATTTATAATTTATCTCCCCACTTTTCCTGTCTTTCAGTTTTGGACTGCGTCAGCCTGAAAGAAACTCCATCCTGTTGTATAAGTTTGTTTTAGAAACAGTCTCTGCAGATCCACTGCAAATGGTACAACATTGTCCCCGTGGCTGGGCTGTGATGTGGAGACAGGGCAGTCATCTTACTATCTCCAGAATACAACGGCTGCTCACCCATTCTCCCCACTCTGTCCCACATGGCTAACAACCTAGCTATGAGTTTCTATAGAACTTGTCACCAGGGAACTGTCCAACATACTTTGGCAAAGGAATTATTTCACCCTGTAAGGAAAAAGGATAGGAGGATAGTAAAGAGAATAATCTCCTTGCTTGGATGCTGGCCATCTAATTAAACTCAGAAGAGTATTGATTCTGTCCACTTAGATTAACTTTAATTTTATATATAACCATATTAACAAATGTAGATCCCTGAAATCCCTCCAAAATGTATCAAACGTCTCTAAGTAAAATTTCCCAAGTGAACATGATTGCATTGCAATTTGATTTATTGTTTATTTTCTAATTTTAACATAAAAATATTAGCACGAAAGGATAAATTGAGGCAGTGTATTAAGTATAATGCAGGCCACACGATTTAACAAAGATAATAGAAACAGTCTGATATTCATTAAGGGTATGCTGTTATTCCAGTGGTTTATAAAATATTCAAGAGTAGCATTTTAAATTAAATTGTTGGCATGTGTAATAATTTTTCACCTAACACATCACACATTATAAAAGCATTTGCGTATATTAAAATCCAAATATTACGGAGTTCACACATGGTGAAAAGGATGTGAAATCTTGAATCCCAAGCTTGACTAACCAATATCTGGCTACTGTGTTTCACATCTTTACTAAATGCTGAGCAAGAGGAAACAAACTAAGTATTTGGTGGATCTGAGCCTTAATAATTCTCAGTGTCAGGTCATAAATCTTCTGACAGGAAAATATTAAATTCTAAAATCACTTCTCAAAGAATCTGCAGCATTATTTTCTTCAGATTATTTGCTATGTAGCATCAATTTTGGTATCTCTGAGTTGGCGTAGATATAATTGAATCAGAAAAATGCATAAAGGACCAGATCACTTACCCATACATTTCTACCAACTTTCCATTTGATTGTCTTACTGGTCTATTTCTCATATAATTATCACTCACTAATATTGAATACTTTTTCCCTTAAATCAGCTAAAAAATTCTTAGAATGCATGGGTGGCAGAAAACTCAGATGGTGAGGAAATGTTTTCTTTGTAAAACTGAACTAAAAGTTTTCAGAATTGTCTTCAAAAAATAGGACAAAGAAATAGATAACTATGCATTAAACATGTGCCTTATATCTGATTTTCAAAATCCCCATGAATTACAGGCAAAAGAAAATCCAAAAATTTTTAATGGCTATGGAGAATAAAGCAGATAGAATTTTCAGAGCACAAAATATTTCTTCTGGAAATAAACACTCAAAGTCCCTAATCAATCCAGTAAACTGTTAGCAAATTGCATTTCTTGAACCCTTTAAAGGAGACCACTTTAATCTTCCAAGAGAAGATGGTCTAGGGCAAGATAGGAAGATTTCTTACCATGATTACTGTTCAGAAGTTAAAAATAGTCATCCAAGAAAATTGAGATCAAGCAACTTCCTGACACAAACCTGACCTAATTCAACAATCTGATCTTTATCAGTCCCCGCTCAAGACCCAGAGAGTTGTGAAGCTAAAAGACCACACAGAAGACTCAGAACCCTAAAGGCAATTCACATTTAAAATAATCAGGCTTGCAAAAGATTAGAAATTACCTAATGTCTGCTAATAGAGACTCTCTTAAATTAATTTTAGAAAATGTATACAACGAAATACTATGTAGCTGTGAAAAAGAAGGAAGCTCAAGGTACTTCTATGTATGGAACAAACTCTGTGAAGTACTACAAGAGGAATAAAAACAAGGCACAGAAAACGTGTTATAATATGTTAATATTTACTACACTTACCCACACAGACACATATAGCACAACATTCTGGAAGGCTAAACAAGAAAGAGATAGCAGTCATTGTTTCTGGGGAGAAAGACCCCAAGGAAAAAGAAAAGGAGATACAGACTTTTTACTCCATGGCTCTATCTTTGCACTTTGTACCTGTGCATCGAATACATATTTTAAAGTCATATTTAACAGCACTAGGAAAAGAATGCCTGTGGTTCAAAACTATTCAGCCATGTTAGCAATCCTTCATCTAGCTGTGTGCCCTAGAAGGAGTCAGGACAACAAGCCCTAAAGTATCATTTCGTCCTTTCCTCACTCAGCAGGAAGCTCCACATAACAAAGATTTTGTTTTAAGTTTGAATGCACACCTTTCCACCTACTGTTCCTTGGATTGTTTAAAATAAATTTCCCATGGTAGTGCCAAGAGGGTGGTTAGTTGGCAAAGGCCAAGTCCCCTCCATTTAATCCCCGTCAGCCTCTCTACAAAAACTTTCCAAAACGAACACACATCCTAACTTAAGAAGATGCCTCCAAAGGAAAAGCAGCTACAAAGTCACTCTCCAGCCAATCCCCATCCTTCATCTGCAATCCCTTTCATTTAGAATTCTGAGGCCACCACTACATTGTCCCTGTATTTGGGAGAAAAATTCACCATTTGGTATATTTCTCCTTGACAGTAATAGAATATGAAGGTACTGACTAGGCAAGACAGAATACAGTGTTATGAGTGAAGGCTTTAGAGACAGACTGCCCAAGTTTGAACTCTGGATTTGACACTTACTGTGTAAACTTGGACAATAATGTAACCTTTCCTTATCTGTAAAATATGGATAATAATATTATAATCTGTTTGATGCATAATTTTTCATTCTGCAGGTTGTGGCCCATTAGTGTGAGTAATGAAATCAATTTGCTGAATCTCAACTGGTATTTTTTTAATGGAATTAAATGCAATAGAGTGGAATGGAAAAGAAAAGAAAATATCTAAAGTTATTAGACATAATAAAAGTTCATTCACGATTTTTTCCCATTCATATACAATATATACACAGAAGGAGTATATATATACTAAGTCTCAATTTTTCATTGGGCATAATGTTCAAAAGATTAAAAGCCTCTGTTATAGGTTGACTGTAAGGACAAAAGGTATTAATAAATATAAAGTACTGTGTAATCCCTGTTATGATAATAGTAACCTATTTTTGTCATCACCATCATCATCTCTCTGCAGAACTGAGAAGTAAATTCAATATGTAATTGATGAGAGTAAAAAGCTATACTAAAATAAATATCTTATAAAATTTAATTAGTGATATTAAAATATCTATAGCTATAGAAATAATTGTCAACAATTTACTTGGAAATTCTTTAAAAGCATAAATTGGAAAGAGATAACGTAGTAGATTTATATAACATGATTCAGGTGAGAGAGACACTGAATTCAGGAGCCCTCAGTGAACCAGTAAATGATGAACTCTTTTGTGTGTGTGTCTGTGTGTGTGTCTGTCTGTCTGTCTGTCTGTGTGTGTCTGTGTGAGAGAGCGAGAGAGAGAGGAGGGGATTTATACAAATTCATAAAGATTTAGAAAAAATATCAACTTCCCTTTCTTCTTATTCTATATCTGCAAGGTAACCATCCTGAATAAATTCCGTCACACCTGCAGTAATACAGCGAAGGCGGAGGCCTGAATTGGTGGCATGTGCAACCCAATCACCAGACAAGGGATTGTTAGGATATGCCCAACTCTGAATGCTCCCTATGCACAGTGAGAAGATCGGGAGGAGTTAAACATGAGTATATGCATAATTTTTTGGTTATGCCTCTCATTGTAATTAGGAAAATCAACTGGCATTCCTGGTCTGTTCCTTAAGAGTCTGGTTAGCATGAGGCTGTCACTGACACACAGACCAACTCTTATTTTACTGACCAAACCCAGTTTCAGGACACACACACACAGCTAGAAGAAGGTGAACACAGTAAGAGATGGTGTCATTCTCTGAAGAATTTCTGGACCATCATTCATCCTCCTCCAGAGAAAGATCTATCCCAATGGTTTTCAAAGTTGTGTATAGTCGCAGAACCCAACATAAAACTTTGCGACATGTACAACAGAAAATCAAAGCTCCCATTCTTGAAACAGGCATGGGGGATCCTGGGAACCATTCCTGATCATTCCCCTCCAATCCCCCTCTTTCCACATGGCAGATCTTGAAGGAGCTCCAGGGGATAGTTTGAAAGTCTCTGCTCTGTCTGGGCACTTACCAAACTATAACGTGTATCAGAGTGCTCATGAGCGCTTGTTAAAACCCAGGTGGCTGAGTTCCATTTGTGTTTGATTTAGAAGGCCTAGAATCTGTATTTGTAACAAGTTCCCAGGTGATGTTATACTGTTGATCCAGGAACCACACTTTGAGGACCTCTGCCCTATAATATTGCTTCAATATATTTATTCAGTATCACAAACAGGAACCACTTGTAGTTTATTCCTTTGCAACTATTCGAAAGGTTTAAATATTTTTACTACAATAGCATTTTTTCTAGATATTGAAGTAATTGAATTTGAGGATTTTTTTTTCCAACCAAGCAAGTTTTAAATCCTAGTGATTTAGTTTCATTAATTGAGAGCAATCTCACTCACTGGGGGATGAGAAGGCTGTGATAAAGGGCTATCGCAACAAATGTTCCTGAAAGTTCTTTAGGTTCTGTTTGCTTACAGAACAATAAATGTTCCTTGTTTGGAAATAATCCCCAAATGTTCCCTCTTGTTTAAACTGCATGAATTCTTAACATACTCGGCACACATATTGTAATCTATGACTGAATGGAGGCCTTTCTCTTCTCTGGGAGAATGGAAGGATGTTATTTTTGGGAACAGTGAGGCTACCTTTACCATTTTTTTTCTAACATGCAAAATACTGCAATAAAGTATTGCTCAACTCAGACTGAAACAATTTTCCCATCTGTCAAAATATTTTAAATAGTATCAAGCTGGTATTACTTTGTCAAAACATTTCATCAGAGACAGTATCTAAATTTAAACAAGCAGTTCCTCGAACTATGTAAGTAAGGTGAATAAACTGCCACTGACACGGTATATTTTTTGGAAAATCCGCAAGGTCTCATTAGAAAGACCTTGAAGGAAATGGGAGTTTAAACCCAGGATAAGTGTACGTTGGGCAAAGAAAAATGAATACTACATAAAGGACTGAACATTTCATTGTCCTTGAAATGACATATTTCAATTCTTCCCAAAAGCCATAAAACAAGTTCAGCTTTATAATAATTCTGGTGAAAGTCTCAGTAAATTTAAAATTGTGCAATGAAATGATATAGATTGATGTAGAGGTCTCAACAAGCATATGCAGGAGTTTGGGATTTAGAGCTGATGTTAATTCTCCCCTCACCAGCCATGTGACTTTGTCCAGATTCTCTGGTGTTCCTGGACCTCTCTTTCTAAGCCTATGAGTGCAGGGTAAAGCCTGCTTTATAAAGTGGACCTAAAGATAGGATAAAAAGAAGGCATTCGATGGACCCTATTTTCCTGTCTTCATATTCACCCACAAAAACTCATATTAATTCCCAGAATTTGAGTTAAAATTGGGGGATAGCATGAATAAGAGAAAATAATGACTAACAAATTTTCATATATACACACATACATATATCCTGGCTTTATATAGTCTCTACTCCCTTTTGTTATAAATCTAGCACAAGAAAAGGATTAATAGAACATTCTCTCCAGGTCAGACATACCTGACACATTTTTCTCCATGAAGCTGTATATCTCTAATCATCCACAGAGAATGCCTAATCTTTTGAACTTCTTTAAGAAACATAAAATCCAATATCATGCACTAAATGCAGGTCAAATATCACCTTAGAAGGGAGTATGGTATATTTAGAGCAAACGATGATTAGGCTATGAATTCTCCAAAGCTTAAATACTTACAGATCAGAGTTCTAGTTTAACTTTTCCTCACATGAAAAATACTTTTCTTGTACATGGTTAAACAAATCTCTGTAACTATGAAAGAAGAAAGGTTAAAATAGTGGGTTTTTCCTTCTTTGATGTTTCAAAATATTCTGTGTAGGCTTGGTTTTGCAAATTTCACATTTTAATTAATCTAGTTCAACTAAATTGTCAGAACCAATTTCATTAATTGGACAAAAATGTCTCTAACAATCAATGTCAGTTAGTGACACTATTAAAATGTTTAGTTGGGAATGGAAACAAATTAAGGCAAAGTATTTGAAATTATATTTAAGTTAAAAAACTTGTGTTTTCATATTTGTAAAATTTCCATGTACATGTATATTTGTAGGTCTCAGAAATATTTTTCTTCTTCTACAACTTTTTGAAAGACCCCGCATATTTTAATTGCCTAGAAAGTACATCTGGCCAGATCGACAACCGTTGGTGCACACCTTCCCGACACTGATCTTTGGTGTTACTGACATCATTTGCTGTTTGTGTGAGATAATTGTTTTTGAAAATATTAATATGACTTCGATCATTATAATTTTACAATGTTGGAGACTACTATTGGAATTTTTAAATGGGCAGGCACTTTATTTGAGAAAACGACATGGTAACATGGTAACAAAGAAGGACTTTGGAGAAAATGGAACATTTTTTTAAATGGCCCTAAACAATGTTCGACATGATTCTCATATTATGAGCCCTTATAATGCACATCAGAACTTTCATTTATGTGCCCTCCCTTTACACTCTTGAGTTAATAGGCATGAATGTCCATGCAGGTAGAAGTGTCAGTTACTTGCCCATGGACACAAAGCTCACAAATGGGGAAGTCAGGATTAGAAATCAAGAGGTGTGGCTTCCAAGCAGGTATTCTTGCCTCCCTCTCTCCCACAAAAGAAGTAGAAGTGCTCCATCAAAGAGTATATAATCTAGCTGAGGAGCCAAGACATAAACATACAACTCATTTAATAACAAAAGAAAATATAACAATTCAAGTTAATAAACAGAATACATGTCACAATGTGAACTGTGCAATGAGGTCAAGAAGAGAAGTCACTACTGGCTCCCATGACCAGGGGAGACGGCTGCATAAGGGAGTTTGAAAATAAACATGAAGAATGGGAAGAATTTAAATGGGACGTGTCTCACATATCCAAAACAGCAGGAGCAAAAAGGATGTGAGTAAACAAGTTGGGCTGGAGTGAAGGATTTATATTCAGAAATATTGATGAAGCTAGAAAAACAGTTGAGACGACTGTGGAAGACTTAAAGTCTGAGGAGTTAAGACTTAATGCTGCCAGCATGAATATCCATCCAAGGATTGTGAGCAGGTGAGTGCCTGGATCAAAAGGTGTTTGAGAAAAGTAGCATGAATAGCACTACTTGGAGAAAGACCCAAACTGTGTGTGGAAGATTCAGAATCTACTAGTCAATTCCAAACTACCCATATATTACTCAATCTTAATTAAATGTGTAATATTATCATCTTCTGGTTTCCCACAAATGCAGCTACTTCAAACCATGTAAACACATTTCTGGAGCATGGGTAAAGCTGATTCACTCATTTGCTTCTGAAAACACATCATAACAGATGCTGTCAACAGCCCATCTACATCTTCTTGCCTTCACATGTGCAGTACACACTGGCCAGACATTGACTTCTAACTGTTACGACTGCATTTGTTTTCCAATGGCCAGAAGTGCTGGGGCATTAACACCTGCACTTGCAATCTGAGTGCTACCCGCTGTAGCCCTCAACCAATGACAAAGGTCAGGAGCTGGTATATAAATACCTCAGCTCCCTCACCCTGGGTGCCTGTTGTACACTGTTTCCCAGCATTGCCCAGTAGAATTTAGTTGTAGTTATCGAGCACACCGATTTACTTGAGAAAATATTGCTTTTTTGGCTACCTTACATTCCCTGCCTCACTTCTCCTATCAGAGTTTCCTGGAATGTCCTCCCAAATAAACAACTTACACTTAATTCCTTGCTTCAGAGCCTGCTTGGGGATGGGGGTGAACTCAAACTAAAATATATCTTGGTGCTTCAGCTCACTCACCTTGACACAAGTTGCCTTCCTTGTTCTACTGGTCTCTCAAGACCCAGGAAATACCTCCCTTCACCAGCCCCCTCCAAGCTTTCCTGATCACCCAAGCCACTGTGCTAGCTCTTGTACTGAACCTTTAAGCAACTACTGCCCATACCCTTTATTTGTTCTGTATGACATGGTGCGCTATGTATATGTCTTACCTTCTCCCTTACTAAGCCCCCACCTAGAGAGCAAAATCTTTGTTTCTTTGTATCCTCTACAAGGGTAGAGCAGAACTCTGTCTCATTCAAATAGTTATAGATTACTACCTAATATTTCTCAGGTTGACTTACAGACAAGAAAACCTGATGATAAAGGGGGAGTCATACTTTATTTAGCTTAGAGTTTAGATATGTTTCTTTGGACATGCATGGGTTGGCAGAGTGAGAGAAGGTAAAAGGACCAACAAACCTCAAATTGGTTTTCTGGCTTCAGTGGAAAGCAAATTGTTCCAGAACATGTTTTCATGTTCCTCCTTTTTCAGGATTAGTTGAGAATGTAGATGAAATGAATAAAATTTACTTTTCTTTCACTCAAATCTAACACCATTCATCTATTTTCTTATTCAAAAACTGTTTATTGAGCACCTGCTATGTGTCAGGCACTAGCCCAGGAGATCTGTACACACTGGCTGGGGGCAGGGGCTGTTGAAGCACCTACAGTTAAGGGTGGAGAGAGAAGAAGACGTACGATATGTAAATAAAAACAAACACACAAACATTAGAATTATAAAAAGTGGGGCTATGAAGGAAAGGTACAGAATCCAGGAAAAGAGAATAGCCAGGAGGGAAAGGAGCTACACAGATGGGTTAGTCAGAGATCATCCTGCCCTAAAGAATGAGCATGTGAGCAAAAAACTGATTTCTTATCCTGTCAAGAAACATCATTTAGACATTCAGGCTCTTAAAGTTTTTACCCTATTCCAATAAAATTGGGAACTATGGCATCTTGCATGCTAAGAAATCTTCATTAGTGGCGAAGTGAGCAGGAGGCAGAGGGGCATATGGGAACTTCCTGGGCAGCAGCTAGAATCTCATACATCTTCCACTGAGGGTTCTACCTTTCCAACCTGCTTGAGAATTTCTCTTAGAGAAATCACGCACTTTCTTAATTCTTGTGATATGTAAAAATAACTTCCCCACCCTGTCTCCATTGAAACTGGTACATGTACCTTAAATATTAATTTAATATAAACAGTGCAGAATGCCACAACTTCTATTATATGATTGCATGGTAGATGACCTAATTTCTAAGATTCATTGATGGCTATTTCCTTTTTTGTTAAAGAGAGGCTACTTGCCTTCAACTTTCATGTAGCATTTGCACCGTAATGATTTGTTTATATATCTGTATCCCCTGCTAAACAGCCTAGCACAACCCCTATTGTTTTACCTGTAACAGGTGCTCCATTAATGTTTACTGAAAAATTAATAATAGCGTTAGCATTTACAGAACACTTAATATTTTTCAAGCACCGTGCTAAGAGCTGCTTAAGATTGTGAGCTCTGGAGTCGGGTGGTCTCAGCTTTTTGTGGTAGAGAACCTGCAGCCTGAAAGCCACACGTGGCCCTCTAGGTCCCCGAGTGCGGCCCCTTAGCTGAATTCAAACTTCACAGAACAAATCACTTTATTAAATTAATCCCTTTTTGTGGCCCCAAGGCTGCAGGTTCCCCACCCATTCTGGAAAGCACTTCACAATCATCATTCCTCCAAGTTTCCATCCATAGAATCCAGATAATAATTCCTAACTCATAACTTGGCCATGGACATTAAATGACAGTATATGGAAGGCACTTAAGCACAGTGTCTGGTGTAAGGTAAATGCTGAACTGTTAAACTCATCTAATTCCACAATAGTACCGTGTAACACATGGGGACACTGAGGCTTGGCGATTCAAATGACATTGCTAATGATAGGCAGAGCCCAGATCAATCAAATTCTATGGGACCCTGTACTAGTCAGGGATTAATTTAAGCTGCTGTAACAAAGAAACCAATTAATACAGTGGTTTAATCCAAGGGCCCCCAACCAAGTAATAATAATAGAAATAAAGTGCACAATAAATGTAATGTACTTGAATCATCCTGAAACCATTCCCCTGCCCCTGGTCAGTGGAAAAATTGTCTTCCATGAAAATGATCCCTAGTGCCAAAAAGGTGGGGACCTCTGGTTTAAACAATAGAGAAAGAAGTTTATTTCTTCCTTATGTAACATTTCAGATTGGCAGGGCCTTCAGCAACCATGGTTCTTTTCACCTTACTGGCCTGACATTTCGTAGAGCATTGTTGCAACATATGGTTGAAGCTGGACCAAAACCATTTCAGGTTCCAGCCAGCAGGAGGGGCAAGGAACACCGAGATTAACTAATGTCTTAGAACACAGATCCAGAAGCGCCCCACGTTGCTCACATTCTGTTCTTAAGAACATGGCCACACACCCACACTACTTCAAATGGGGACTGGAGATTATGGTATCTGGAGGCCGGCCATACGCTCAGCTACAACTCTTTCCACAGAACAATGAGGAATGGATTTTGGCAGAGAGCTAACAACCTCTGCCATGGACTCCAACACTTATGTTTTCAACATAAAGAATGTAAGGTCTCATTTCATAACTATTCTTTTGCCATCTCTGAAAACGTAACAATTTATTATGCTAGTTACTTGACCCTGTTACAGTGGGGATGAATTTACCACACACTTAATAATTACATTAACTCGTGTTCTACCCTTTCTATGAAAAACTATCTGTGCTTTAATGGCTTCCAGTGACAGGAAAAGCCATCAAAAAACCAATTGACAAGACTACACTTGATATTATGTGATATTATATTATAGGAAGCAGGACCTGAAAGAAAATTACTTAACTGAAGTCTTAACTATTGTTAGCTAGTAACTCAACCAGATCTAGAACCCTGGAAAAAGATGAGCATAGAGCTAATATTTGTTGAATATTAGTTTCAGTAACCTAAGTGCCTTAATTCATTCAAACAAATAATCACAGAACACTCGTTATACCCCAAACACTGTACTAGAGACTAGATGCTGTCTATGCCTTTTAGAAGGTTAGTTTCTAGCTTTACATAATTATTTCCTTTTACTTTTACTACCATCTTACAGAGGAGACATTTAGATGAAGAAACTGAGATGTCCGAGGGTAAAGTCAATTTGTCTATGTCTTCTAGAAGGTTAGGTTCAAACTTTACATAAATTTTTTTCATTTTACTTCACTACTACCTTACAAAGTACGCATTAGAGATGTGAAAACTGAGACTCAGAAAACTAGAGTCAGTTTGCAAATGTCACTCAGCTAGTTAATGATAGAGCTTATGTAAAAACCCAGATCTTTCTGGCTCCAAGACCAATGCCCTTTCCATGATGCCCTGACCCCCAGATCCAACGATACCATACACATTTACAATGCTTTCACCAAAAAAGAATACATTGCACACTTAATGTCATTGTCTGGGTTTTTTCCTCCTTTTCTGACAGAAATGATACATATAAACTACATACACCAAGTCAGTCCCATGATTAGAAAACTATCTATATGGGCACACATCACAAGTTTAAGTGCATAAGATCAGCAGCACTGACCCAAGAGTACAATCAAACAAGCAGACTGAGAAATATTATTAATCACATTTACATATTCTACTTAACTGCTATACAACTTGGGTTCTTAAACTCTTAAATTTCTACTTAAGGAATTTGCCAACTGATGGTAAGGCCTCTGTTCTTAACACCTGAGTATTTTAGATTTTAGAGAACTGCACATATGACTTCAAAGGCAGTAGAGTAAATTATTTAAATGACTGCATAAGCACAAAAGTGAGTAAGTTTGATGATTATACAAGATTCATTTTCTTAAATATTGAATTCTCTGGTACTTGAGAGGGTCTAGGAAAACACACGTGTGTTAAGACTCCATCATCTGAGAACATCTAATTAACAAGACAGACCTTTTTCCATTACATCTTTCATTCACCTTCATTATTTAACGTGAGTGTCTGGAGGAGAAATGGGAGAAGAGGCTAATGCTTCTTATTTGAGGGCAGATTTATTTTAATCTCTTGGTCTCTATAACATGAATTACAAAAGAGTAAACATAGTGATATTTTCTATACACATGTTTATTTTTGTACATTTTTATATATGTAAATTCATACATTCAGATGTAGTAGGAGCCAAAATTTTGGTCTCTATTTCTACATTTAAATACTTAGATAGTAATACAAAAAAAAGTATTAAGCTATTTACTATCCCAGTGGGATACTAAATGAAACCTAAATAAATCTCTGGAATAAAACTGAAGATTAAATCATTTCATGCAAGAAAAAAAAATCTATAATGTGTCTAGATTGCTTTTTGCTATAATTATTTTCAGCATAAAATTTAAAAAGAAGACAACAATGTCTATCATAAAATGCGACTTCAACTACTATATTTAAGTCAATTTGCTCCATCTGAGAATATAGACATTCCATTCTCAAATCACTAAGACAATAGCTCATGATATTATGACCTTTAAAATATTACTCTGATGTTTATATTGAGAAGCAGGAAAGTTTCAAGTGAACAAGTTAACTTGAGGTAATAGTTTTTTAAGCGATTTCACACAGAATGAGTATAATAAGGTCATCAAAATGTGTACACAATAAACATTTTATTTGGAAAATTACATTGCAGAAAAAAGTGTTCTCACTTAGAGGACTAAAAGGTTTCCATTTCTTAACTTCTGTTTTAAAGAAACCAATTAATTTCTTTTGTTCTATTTAATTATTTTTTTTTCTTGTGAGAGAGGGTCTTGCTATGTTGCCTAGGCTGCTCTAGAGCTCCTCGGCTCCAGCGATCCTCCTGCCTTAACCTCTCCTGTAGCTGGGACTATAGGCACACACTACAGCACCCAGCTTTTAATTCTTTATTTGACAGTATTTTTCTCAGCATGGGTCAGAAAGAATGACGTGAACTCTTCTTTATTATCCTATATTAACTAGAATCCATAATTCCAGGGTTTTCAGCTGCTATTTCATAATCTTTAATAAAATAATTGTATTTCTCCTAAAAGTATTTTTTTGGTCAATTACAAATGTAAAATCATCTTCCCAAATACACAGGAAATTTCTAGAAAGCATAGATAAGATAAAGTTTGCCTAGTTTTAATATAACCTATCTTTTTACATGGAATAGTTTGTGCTGTATATAGTTCAAGAACTTCAACTGTATATTTATTAAGATAGTTACTTACATTTGATTAAGAAAATATTTACAAACTAAAAAACTAAATCAATTTGTTCTTGTGGTATGCCTTAATTTTATTTGATAAAATAACTTCTACACACAGTTAACATATTACTCTATAATCTGCTTTTTTTCACTTAGATACAGAGAATATTTTATGTGTTATTCAACATTTTTTTTAGTGGCTTACACAATCTGCTTTTAAAATGTCCCTCATACTACCCAAAGTGATCTACAGATTCAATGCAATCCCTATTAAAATACCAACATTATTTTTCACAGATATAGAAAAAATAATTTTACTCTTTGTATGGAATCAGAGAAGACCCCGTATAGCAAAAGCAATCCTAGGCAACAAAAACAAAATGGGAGGTATCAATTTACCAGACTTCAAACTATACTACAAGGCTATAGTAATGAAACAGATTGATATTGGCACAAGAACAGGGACATTGACCAGTGGAACAGAATTGAGAACCCAGATATAAAACCATCTCATATAGCCATCTAATCTTTGACAAAGCAGACAAAAACATACACTGGGGGAAAGAATCCTTATTCAATAAATGGTGCTGGGAAAACTGGATAGCCACATGTAGAAGACTCAAACAGGATCCATAACTTTCACCTCTCACAAAAATCAACTCATGGTGGGTAACAGACTTAAATCTAAGGCATGAAACTATAAGAATTTTAAAAGAAAATGTTGTAAAACTCTTATAGACATTGGCTTTGGCAAAGAATTTATGAAGAAGACCCCAAAGGCAATCACAGCAACAATAAAAATAAATAAATGAGACCTGATCAAATTTAAAAGCTCCTTCACAGCCAAAGAAACTTTCACAAGAGCAAACAGACAACCTACAGAATGGGAGAAAATTTTCGCATGCTACACATCTGATAAAGGGTTGATAACTAGAATCTATTTAGAACTCAGGAAAATCAGCAAGAAAAAATCAAACAACCCTATCAAAAAGTGGGCAAAGGACATGAACAGAAACTTTTCAAAAGAAGACAGAATAATGGCTAAGAAACATAGGAAAAAATGCTCAACATCTCTAATTATCAGGGAAATGCAAATCAAAACCACAATGATATATCACTTATCTCCAGTGAGAATGGCCTTTATCAAAAAGTCCCAAAACAATAAATGTTGGCATGGATGCAGAGAGATACGAACACTCATACACTGCTGGTGGGACTGCAAACTAGTGCAACCTCTGTTGCACTTAAAGAGATACAAGTAGATCTATCATTTGATCCAGCAATCCCATTACTGGGCATCTACCCAGAAGAATAAAAGACATTCTATAAAAAAGACATCTGCACTCGAATGTTAATAGTGGCACAATTCACAATTGCGAAGTTGTGGAAACAACCCAAGTGCCCATCAATACATGAGTGGATTAATAAAATGTGGTATATGTATACCATGGAGTACTATTCAGCTATAAGAAAAAACGGTGATATAGCACCTCTTGTATTTTCCTGGATAGAGCTGGAACACATTCTGCTAAGTGAAGCATCCCAAGAATGGAAAAATAAGCACC
>RJWJ010025546.1:0-23808 GCA_004363605.1 Indri indri | reverse complement strand
GCAGAGTGTCTTCCTCCTCAACTATTGACCCAAACTTCCAGCTTTACTCTGAGTGGTCAAGTTCCCATTCCTGAACCAATCCCAGTCAGGAAGAGAATATGATCTTGCTTTTCGGCTTCTGCCACTCAGATCCCCATGGCTTTGGCCAGTGGGGAAGGGGTAGGGTGAATGCTAGAGAAGCAACCAATCAAGTCTACAATGAAAGCCAGAGATTTAAGAAGAATATTTTAATGAGTGCTTTGTAAGCCTTATGAATAGTAAAAAATATATCGCTGTCATATAAAGAGACAGAGACTACAGTAAAGAGCCCACCTCATGTATATATCCATGAGCATATTTTTATGCTTCTAATAGAAAATGTGATGAGCAAATCTAACATGAATTTTACAAATTTCCAATGTGTTTTCTTACTAAGAGGACTTAGGTTGAAGAAAGTTAAACTGCCCAGTTTTGGGGAGCTCTTAAAAATCTTCCTGAAAAAAAAAAATATCCCATTATAAATGGTTAAATATTTATGGTGGGGAAAATATAAATCTATTACTCCTAAAAGTTACCCCTGGTTGTTTTACATCAATTTCAAGATCTTAAGGATACCACAACCTATTCTGCTTGGTGAACTCTTTTGTTAGCTAAAATAAAATGTTCCTTTCTTGGGGGCAGAAATGGGAAAGCACTATATTTGAGGGGGAGGGGTCCTAGATGAAAACCCACAGCGCACCGCAAATGCCAATCCCTTTTTTGTTCTTTTATATTTCAATAAATTTCTTCTTCTTATTTCCATAGGAGTCCCTGGAAAAGCAGAGCATATGGGTAGCGTGTTAAGGAAGTGAACAGAAGGGCAGCTTTTAGCTTCTGGAGAATCAAGTCAATCGGACAGGTGAACCTTCAATCTTTTGCATGAAATATTGGGAATTCCTAGAGCATCGGCCACATTCATTCCAAAGGAAATGCCAAAATGTATTCCAAACACAGATATAAGTTATTTTTGGATTATCTGCTTTTGTTCCTCTCCAATAGCTTAGAAAATTGAGTCAACTGCACGTGAACTTTTTCTTCGCAGCTAGACAGAATATAGACTCCTCTGAATTATTCATGCTAATTACGGGGAAGGAGGAAAAAAAGTCATGAATAAATTAAATTTACAGATGGACAAAAATATCTGTATTTCCATGGTATATTGTATTTATCCTTGCGATAGAATATATTATAATTATTTGTAATGTCTTATCTATTAGATTTGAAGTTTGGGAGGCACTCGATGATAAGGAACTGAGGCGGCACTAGAACTGTAGAAATTAGCAAGTCATGGTTAGTCATCTCAGGGAATTGAGAGAATTATGGAAGACATAGATAAGAATACTAAGGTTTCCAAAACAGCAAGATAATTGCTATGACAACTGCCGTAGGGACACAGGGGTGGGGAGAGGAGGAGCTTGGAAGAATAAAGAAATTCCAAGGGTAGGTGATATATGAGCTGAATGTCAAAGGGTGAGGTATCTAGACAGCTGATGAGGAAGGGCAGACGTGACCAACATAAGCGAAACAAGGAGATCCCAGACTTGCAAAGAAAATCAAACAGTTCTACAGAGCTCTGGACAGCTCCAGGCAGCGGTACAAGTCCAGGCTTGGCCACCGCCACAACCTTGATTGGCATTACAAGCAGTTAAGGCAGTTAAGATGAAAGTATCATGTAAAGAACCAAAGCACGTGAGGGCTTATTCTTCTAAAATGTCCATTTTTGGATGCCGCACCTGACCAATAAATATGAACACTGGAGTTGGCCCCAACAATCATTGTTAACATCTGATCCAAATATTTTAAATGTTCACTAAAATATGAAAATGATTGTTCTATGACATTGGAGGCACATTATGATCACCCAGGAAGCCTCAAAAGATGCCAATGCCTGGACCCCACCACAGATATTGTTACCCGGGCATCAGTAGTTTCTCATAGCTTCCAGATGATTATAATGTGTAGCCAGTAAGGAGACCACTTGTCTAGGGAACAGTGCGTGTTTTTCTTTTCTTTTTGCTGACACATGTCCCCAATGACTTTTTAGAACAAAGCATAGTACATTTCTCTAAGTACTAAAATCTACTTTTACTAGCACCAAAGTAATGACAATCTGTTTTGTGTGCGTGTGTTTGCCAACAATTTGAAACAGACCTTGCAGTCTAGTATAACCACCTAATTAATTATGTCTTTATCCAAACAACAATCTAGATAATTGAAAAAAATATTAGAGAACACAAAGCTCTAAGAAAAAGTATCTGGTAGTTTCAAATACTGTGTATTAGAAGTAAATATTCCAAGAGCTCTATTTCAGGGGACTCCAGAGCCTTGTTGCATGAATATAATTTGATGATGGTATGTCTTTCTATGCATGTGAATAACCAACTATCACTGTGAATTTTCCAGTATTAATTCTCTTTCATGGGTAGATGTTTGCTGTAAGATCATTTAGAAGACACATTCAGAGGTGTTCTAGCTCATTTGTTCATTTGCTTGTTTTTCCTAATATCTATTCATACTTATAGTAAAACCATTAGCTGCCTTTTAAGTGGACCTTTGCTCTCAAACCTTACTGTATAATCACTACGTTTTCAGCAGTGCATTGCCTATTTGTCAAGAAAGAACAAAGGAGCAAACTCAGTCAATGACTGAATTTCCAGCTATACCAGAAGATAGAATCTGTGGACTAAGCTCATTGCTTTGGGTACAACAACGGTGAGACAGACAATAAAGAATATCAAAAAAATGGACATAAGAGGACAGTTCTATTCATTTGTTGGTTAAAATAATGGAAATTCCAGAATCTTTAACTACATGTTAATCAAGCAACAGTGGGAGAAAGGGGGAGGAGTAAGAATAATATTAAATAAATTATTCTTCTTTATCTCTTGCTGAAGATAGTGCCTGTCTGTTCTGAGTCTGGGGCCCGTGGACACTTACCCTGGACACTAAGTTTGCTGAACTCAACAAAGAACTAGGTCATGCCTGATTTTGTGGGTGGTAAGTGGCGAAACAGCCACAGCGTTGTCCTTAAATTCTTCCTACATAATGACAGGAGGTGAAAAGGAAAAGGTAAAATCCATTCTGAAGTGTCATCTTTATCACTTTCCTAATAATGTCTTCAGGCCAGATATGGGCATTCATTATATATTGTCCCAGCATGAAATTAACCTAATTAGATTTTATTTTGTTCTTGGCCTTGCTACCATAAGTAACACCATAAGCTTTCATGTTATTGCACAAGGTATTGTATTTAGGAAACCAAATATATATTTACTTCTTGTCAAATGTATTTGCTCCTTGTCATCTTTAAAGCTAAAAAGCAAAGGCAACTGATTCTATGGATGGGGTAGGGCAATACAAGACGAGCCTGGAACATCTTATTGTGCCAAAAAGTAAGAAAGTACTTAAAACGATGGGGCATGTCAAAGGGACAAAGGAGCCAGGCGATGATCAAAGCTGGAACAATTTGAACAGCAAAATAATTAACATAATAATGGATTATAATCCAAAGTATAAAATGAATATTCATGAGTACATACTGATATAAATAAATGACTGAATAAATCAACAAATGGGGGAGAAACGATAAATCTTTCTTAAAGAAGAATTCCAAATCATTTATGTAGATACTCTCCCCTCCAGAAGGTGGAGCTTAATTCCCCATCCCTGTAGTGTGGAATGGATTTAGTAACTTGCTTCCAAAGAATTGACATGACAACTAAATACTAGGTGGTATCCTGGATTGGATCCTAGATAGAAAAAAAATTAGTGGAAAAACTAGTGAAATCCTGGAGTTCCAGTTAATAGTAACGTACCAATGTTGGTTTCTTAGTTTTGACAAATGTGCCCGAGTAGCATAAGATGTCAACAATGGGAGAAAATGGTAGCAGATATATTGTACTCTCCATACTATCTTTGCAGGTTTTCTATACATCTAAAATCTGTAAATCTATTCCAAAATAAAAGTTGTATTTGTATATTGAAAAAACAAAAGGCCAGTCACCATTATTGAAGTATGTGGGATGATACCATCAAAGCAAAAACATTGATTTGACACTTGATATGCAAGTAGTTTTAAAAAATCTGTGAATTAGGTACATTTTAGAAGAAAGAAGCCAAGAACATAACTATGAGAATTTCACATAGCTTCACTTCTTTGTGACAATTCAGGAAGTCTTCCGATATAAGCTTTCTTCCTTTTCCTAAAACAAACAAAGATCAATGTCATTCAAGTACTTCCAAGGGTAAATTTTCTCCAGGCCATACCAAACCTGAGACCACTAGGCAGCAGGGTAAAAACTTCATAGATTTTTTTCCCCCCGAGTACTCACCTAACATGCATGACTAGATCCCTAATCCACCAAAGTACCCTTACTTTTTCTGTTAATTCATGGCGTTTCCCACTCTTTCTCTTCAGCTGGTATATGTTTTGTCTCCAGATGAGGTTTTGTAGCCTCATTAACTGCTTCTGTTTCTCTGCCATCACGAACTTCTCTTTATTCTGTTGTTTGGAGACGAAGAAACGGAATTTGGAGGACAGCTTTATTGCCATCATGAAGTTTGTAAATTTTAATCAGGGTTGGATAGTGCTCAAAGTTATTTTGACCATCTTAGTCTTGTTTCTAGGTCACAGTTCCTCAAAGAGCAATATGGAGACCATCCGTGTCAGAACCCCGTGGGATATTGATTCTTGGCCTAGAGCTACTAACTTAGAATCTCTGGGGTGGAGGCCAGCAATCTGATTGTAACACTGGCTTCTGGGAGACTGTTGTGTTCACCACTATAGTAGGTTACAATCCTCTGGGCTTCCCAGAGGATTTTCACTCTTAGTTTTAGCTTCCTTCTGTAGAAAAATGTAAAACTTTTTTGAGTAGTTTCCTAACTCCAAATGAATGTTGAAGAGCTGCAGAGTTCAGAGGCTGAGAAAGCTGTGTCTTGACTCTTTTCTAGGAAGAGTCTTATCAGTCCCCAAATGAAGGACTTACAGAAATAAAACTTCCTGTGACTGTTTCTCAATCTGAGCCTTTGCAAGGGTGCTACCCAAACAAGGCCCCTACCAAGACCCAGCTATGAAAAGCTTCATTGAGAAGTGTTCTTACACAGTCAAACATTATTTCCATTACTTGATTCACTTTCTTCAACGGATTTTTTGCCACACTTAGTAGAATAATAATATAATAGTTTTTATATACATGATGTCATAGAGAATTAATTAGGCTGAATCTGTATGATGAATATATCGTTTTAACTGACACCACTTGGTCTAAAAATTCCCTGAAAAAAATCATTCTTTTCTCAATGCTATTAATAGAATAATTTGAAAAGTATTATGTGGTTTATACTTCAATTTTTCATTGGTAGCTAAAATTTCCATTGTCTCACTGTGGACACATCATTCTCATTTTCTTCTCATTTCATCTGAAGTGGTCAAATAGTCTTTCATGTTAATTAGCTTTAAATAAGAAAAATATCACTGTGCATGTAATATCCAACCCCAAATAGGCATTATTCTATTAACTTCATGCTTTGGAGACATAATGGCTGCTTGTTACAACACAACAGAGCTGGTATAAATTAAATCTAAATGGGTCATTCATTGGAGAGGCAGCGTGAAGTATCCTGAAAGGCGAGGTACTTTAGTTTAATATTTTTTCCCATAAAATCATAATGTTGCTCTAGTAGTTCAAACACACATCCATTTTAATTAATTTCTAAATTATTTCCTCAAAAATAATATTCAAAAGAAGTGATTAAGGCTGATTAGAACTTAGGACAAAACAAACCTCAAATGTCAGCCTTACTGTTCCTAGGCAAATGTCTTTGAGACTTGTACACATGTTTTTCTTCATGGATTCAATATTTCCTGAGAAAATAATATGCAAAAAGCTGTTGATTGTCACTGAAATATTAAATTTCATTATTTAACAGACACTAGTAATTTTTAAAACAAATAACTTATTCCTTTAAACATTTTGAATTCTGAAGTAACACCATCTCAACCAGGTTAGAATGATTAATAAAGTCCTTCAGACAAAGAACCCTTTGTATTCTAGGAACTTTTCTAGTATTTGGGGGTGTTTTGTTTTGTTTTGTTTTGTAGTTTTTTCCTACTGGAAGATAAATATGTTTTCATGGAACTTGGCTCTATTTTAATATATACAGGAGGGAAAAGCCTTACAGTTGTAAAACATATAGAAGTTTAGTCGTGACTTTTTAAATAAAAATTGTTCTATTCATTCATTCAACGAAAATTTTCTCAGCCCTTTTCATATGCCAGGCACTATGCTAAACCCTTTAAGAACAAATGTGTACACAGCCGACATGCTCCCTGTCCTCATGGAACCTGAAACCCTGGGCTTTCATTTTATTCCTAAAAGTATAGTGACTTTTGCCATTTGCATGCTAGTTAGATTCATTGCTTATTAGTCTATAAGATTTTCTCATACCTGATTGTTGCTGTTTCGACAGCACAACGAAAACAAATAGGGAACTTCAAACATGGTAGAAACCTAAGGCATACATTAGACATGAAATAATTTATTATCAATGCATTTCATTTTATAGAATTAATGATCACAGAATTTATTATATGATTGAGTCAATTATATGGTAAAATTAGAAAACAGGAAAGTACCTGACAAAATGCTAATCCTGTGATTATAAATCACACTCCCTAAAAAATTAGAGGACGTGTCTTTTGGAAGTTTATCAGAGAAGATAAACCCTGAATGCAGAAGGTCAAGATTTTGTTCTTTCCAAGTAAATATTGATCCGATATAAATAAGCAGAGGAAGAAAGTCGATCTCTTCCAGTTTCCTATAAAAGTGTGAAGCCCTCGACCTTCTCTGATTCTTCCCATTTAGAAAATCATATTATGTAAATTAATTAAGAAGATTAATTTTGAGTAATACATAAAAATCCCAGAAAGCAGTTTTTCATTGTGAGATGAATATTGCATACACATATTAAAATTCAAAGATTAGCCATTTTATTACCTAATCAATAAACCCAAGAATGACCTAGAAACTGTATGGTTTCTCCTAACTTTTAATTCAACCGTTCCATTCATTATTATTAAATCAGTAAAGAGTTTCTACTGGTTGTCAAGGAAACTATAATATAAAGAGGATTGAAAATTGTGATAATCTCATTTCCCATAAACCTGTAAACAAGAGATAGAGTGAATAGAGAAAGCACAAAGGCATTCACCTTCCCATTGGAGAAAATAGGTTCTAAATTATCCTACACAAAGGCTCTTCAAAAAATAGGGCATGCTGTTTTACAGTAGGAAGAAAAGGAAAAGCAAGAATCTGAAGGATTCTCGAGAGGTACCGGGATAAGTTGAAGAAAGAAATGGAACGCGAAGAATAATGATATACATTCATTGCAAATTCAAGAGGCATTTTTTTCCTCGTCTAATTTAAAAATGAGAATCACAAGCCTGCAATTCTGCTAATGTTACTTTGCCTTTATTATAGAGGACAATTTTGTTGGTATGAATATCATATAAGCAATTTGAGGGAAGTTTTAGTGAAAACAAAATCTCGGCAGTAGCATTTCTGTATTTTCCTGAAGAGTTTTAGAAATATCCAGAACCGCGACTTTATTAAAATTCTAGCAATTAACTTACATGTGTAAAAGTTTTCAGTTTCCTAGTGTCTAATTTTGAAGTTGTAAGACTAAAATAAAATCTCTTTGACCAAAAAGGAGGAAGAAGAGGAGCGGGTGGAGGAGAAGTTGAGAGCAGAATGTTAGCACTCGTATTGGAATTACTGCATGGTTCCTTCTGGGCATTTAAGACGTAAGTAAAAGTTAGGAATCGTGATGGAACAGGAAAAAGTAAGTATGTAAAATGTAAGCAGTAGGGAAGGCCACCCAAACCAAGTTTCAATTATCTTACAATTTAGATCAAAATAGATCCTACATAGGTAGCTGTCCTAACACTAACTGCATGTAAGATATTAGATATAAATAAGCACTTGGTTATATGGACAAGATACTCTCCTTGAACAAACCTTAGTGAGCCCCTCTGAACACTCTAGTCAACCAAGCTTCCACCTGTGGACTTACCTGTCCATCTTCGCATTGCCCGATTTTAGCAAGAATTCCGCTAAGTCAAGAATCCTCCACCATGGACATCTGATCCATCTTGGTATCTGATCAAATTCCTCATTCCCCACTCTTGGTATCTCATCACCCGGGCCTGACTTCAGCAAGAATCCTGTGAAGTCCATTGAGTCAAAGTCTCCCCTTACCCCTGATGTTTTCTTTCCATAATTTTCTATCTACCGATGCCCCGACTCTGCTCCCTGGCTATAAACGCCCACTTGTCCATGTTGCTTTCAGAACTGAGCCCAGTTCTATACTGACGTCTCAATAGTTCCTGAATAAAATCTGTTTTTACTTCTTTAACTACTACCCAGCTCTGGTTCTGTCTCTAAGAATATTCGATTAAATATTTTCTTACATACCACTTTCTACGGTGTTATATTTCACACTGCTAATATCCATCTCTCGTGGTATATATTTCTCTCATGCTTCCCTGTCACTTCCTCCACAGATAGCCAGCAGAAAAATAATAAATGCTCCAAAGATATAAGTAAATTCGACAAGAATGGATTGAATTTCTTAAAGATTGAGTAAGGTGGTACTTTTTCAGTCTTGAATTCTTTGCTTCCACCGACAAAAATATACATTCATGTCTTCCAAAGTTTATTTTTTTAGATGTCCTTCTCATTGAATAGCTTTAAAACTACAAAAGTCTTAAAACCTTTAAGTTAGTTGTTAACAGAGATCAAGGTTTAAAGGCTTAAAAGGAAAGTTCAAAATCTATTTATCGTACTCAGAATTCATCTGACAGATTTTTCTCTAAAATAAAGAAAGTAAAGGGAAATGGAATAACGTAACGTGCATAAGCTGTCTCTAGAATAAATACGTCTCTTCCAAAAGAAAATTTTATGTCCCCTGTTTTCTCAAGACCTACTTTTAATTGCTGTGTGAAACACGTACATAGTGCTATCAGCTACCGAGTAGGATGCGACCTGAAGAACCAGCTACTTTTCGGCTGCCTTTCTTTAAACCCAATATGACCTCAGCCCAACTCTTACCGTCTCATTCTTACTAATGGTCACCCCGTGCTGGAGCATGAGCATGAAATGAGAGACCATGTCGAATTTGTGACTAATTTAATGCACAGGTGCTAAATTATTAGTTTTGTATAGTTTTCATTTTTTATAGAAAAAGAGACTTCAAGTAATGGTAAATCTAAACAACAGTAATAATCATGCAAATTTGAATAATGGCTCATCATTTATAAATTAATTTTGCGTACGTTTTCTCACGTGAACATCAGTACAAATGTCTGGAGTGGAAATAACAGTTATTGTCTTTATTTTGCAGCAAATGAAAATCTGACTTAAAGGATATTTAATTCACAATACTTAAATATTTGACTGCAAGGGCATTCAATAACACATAGAAGAAAATGCCTTAATCTCTTAAAGACACTATTTGTAAACTACATATTGAATTTGTGATGGATTAGAATCCATATAAGATAAAAGATGAGATGTAAGATTTCTCCTTCATTTGCTATATTTGGTGATACGGGGGAGAAAATTCTATGGCCTAACTAGATCACGAACAATAACAATGTCTACTATTAATATAACAGGTTTCCCTCTGTTTAAGTTGCAATTTATCTTTCTTGGTATAACTGAAAAAAAAAAGTCAAAAGAATTTAGTACATAAATCTACTATGCATTTTATGATCAAACCATTATTAAATGTCCATGGAATTACACTGTTCACACGCGTTACAGGAACTGCTCATGATCCTGTAAGCTTCATCCAAAACTAATACAATAAGTGACAAATTTCCTTTTAACAAAGGAAAACAACGAACATTGTGTTCTATTGCTGTGCCCAAATATTCTGCTAGTTAATGTCAAAGGTTGGGAACAGAGAACATTTGTTTGTAATGATGAAAGGATATTGTGCTGAAAGAAAAGACTGGAAAACTGCACTGGACATTCTGCTCCTTAAACTTCCCTTTACAAATCCCAGTGAAGCCCCTTTTCCACTTGCAACATAGATGAAATGCGGGCATTCTCATTCTTTTCTGCGTTTCTTTTATATGTTTTATAGACATATAGAGAGGCTTTTGTTTCACATCTGTATTTCAAAAATAACAATATACTTTGAAAGTGAATCCAATTTTAAACATATGTATACGAACCTTGGAGTTCAGTCACAAAGGTGCCATTGGGAACATTTTTCTCCCAAACGTCACAAGGGCTTTGAGTCACCGATAATTTTCCTTTGTTTCCCCTCCTGTCCTTGTTGAGATCCAACCATGCCAGCAGGGAATGAAACCAAATGGAAGCTTTGCAGCCAGTTTCTAAAAAGCTACCTCTTCGCTAATGAGACAGGGAGAGGAAACAGCCACAGAGTCTGATCAAATTCCACCAGGAAACTTTTGATGCTTCTAGGTACATTTTGCACTAGAACCAGATGAAAGTAAGGAAATATATAAGATCGTGAAAAATACTATAATAGAAATGTCATAGCCAGGTGTAACCACGATGTGGAGACACACACAGCTTTGAAATGCATTTAACTCAATACAATTAGAACTCAAACATTTTAAGAAAGTTATAATTTTACATAATGCTGGGTATTACTTTAAATTTCTAACCAGTTGCCTTGAAAACCCAATGAAAAATCATTTTCCAACCTAAAGTTTCGTTACTAAAGATGAAAACATTTCCCCGTATAAAACAGAAAATTTGAATGATGTGAAATCCAACCAGCCTACACAGAATGGCTTCAGTCCTGACAAAAGCGCTCATGAGACCACACTGTGAATGTAGGTGCTTGGTGGGAAGAGCCTCACCTTTGTTCTGTGCTGCCAAGTGAGCACCTATTCGGGGGCAGAACATAGATCACTCAAGATTAACATGAACGCTGAGTCATGCATTGGGTCTGTGGCGACCATGGAATTATGGGAGTTAAGGAAATAAAGAATATCACATTCTTTTTCCAGGATGATTCCATGATTATATTTCTAGTCCATGCTTCATATTAAATAGAAGCTATAAGTCAGGTGGTATAAAATTTCAGACCTCTGGTCCTGATAACTCAAATGTGCTTCAGTAGAGTGAGGTGGGGAGGGGGTTGTATGTTGTCATCAATTGTCATCGTGAGCGTTCAGACACCTGGACTCATTTGGAGGACTTGTGGAGCTGAGCAAGAGCCCACCTGAACAGCCCCCTGAGAAAGATTTCATCCCCTGGCTTTGAGGAGAGAGGCCAGATGTGACTCAGCTATGTCTTCGCTTTGTTGTCCAGTCAAGACCTCATGGTCTTCTGTGAAAGTTACCAGGAGAAAATTCCCATAAGAAAAAAGGAATCGATTTGGCAGAGAATTTTTTGTGATATACTGGGAACACAGTGCTGGAATGGTGATTGGAGACCAAAGTGAGACTGTCAGGGATAATCCTAATACTTCCTAGTGCACTGCGCACAGCCCTGTAGCAGAACTGTTACCTCCGAAGGTGTATAACCAGTGTCCCCGGTAAATAACAAAGACAATAATTCTTGGTAGTTTGAAATACTTAAAACATGTGGCCATCTGAACTACATGGAAATACCCCCAAGCATCTCATTTGAAACAGCATCCTTTCACTCTATAGCACGTTATCGGGATAGCTGGCAAAACCCGAATGAGGTCTAAGGATTAGACAGATAGTATCCGTTTCCATATTTGGATGGTTATTCCATATTTGGATGGTTGGATGGTTGTGTAAGAGAATGTTTTTTTTATATGAAATGCATGCTAAAGTACTTGTGGTGATGGAATATCAGGTAAGCAAGTTACTCTCACATGGTTGAAGAAAATCAAAGTTCTTTTATTAAACTTGCAACTTTCTATAAGTCTGTAAGGGCTCCATGACCTGGCCTAAACCTACTATTCCAGCAATTTTACTCATGATTCCCCTCCATAAATCCTGCACTCTAGTTTGTCTAGTTTATTGGCTGTTCCCCTGACACGACAGACTTCCCCACTCACACGACTTTGCTCTGTTTACCCCGACCCAAGGAATGTTCCCCCAAAATTATGCCTGTCAAATTCGACTCATCCTTGAAGGCCAGTTTAAATGATATTTCTTCCATGAAATCTCCTATCAGAGCCTAGTCCAATGCCTCACACCTAGTATGTGCTCAAAATATATCTGGTGAAAAGAACTCAAGCACTTAGGGTTGGAATGGCCAAAGGTAAGTTAACAGAGATTGTACATGAGCTGGACCCTTCAAGATCAGCAGAATTTAGTGCAAAGGTAGATGAAGACTTAACTTTCACTCTATGAATGGGAATTAATCAGGGTTCTCCAGAGAAACAGACCAATATATAAAGAGATTTATTATAACACGTTGGCTCACACAATATGAGGGCTGAGAAGTCCCACAATCTAGAGACCCAGGTGGCTGAAGGAAGGCCTGAGCACTGGGGACCCAATGGCGCCAGAATCCAGGCTGGGTCTGAAGGCCCAAGAAACAGGAGTGCTGGAAACTTCCAAGCTCTCGCGGTCTGGCAGACAGTGGATTCAACCTTCATAAACATCTTTATTTTTAACTTTTCGATGCTTTTGTAATAACACTTAGCTTAAAACGCAAACACATCGTACATCTGTACAAATATATTTTCTTTCATTATATCTTGATTCTATAAACTTTTTTCTATTTTTAAAATTTTTAATTTTTTTTTTTTTACTTTTAAAATTTTGTTATTAAAAACTAAGACACAAACACACACCTTGGCCTAGGCCTGCACAAGGTCAGGATGACCAGTGTCACTGTCTTCTGTCGCCACATCTTGTCCCACTAGAAAGTCTTCAGGGGAAATAACAGGCATGAAGCTGTCATCTCCCATGATAACAATGCCTTCTTCTGGAATACCTCCTGAAGGACCTGCCTGAGGCTGTTTTACAGTTAGCTTTTTTTTCATAAGTAGAAGCAGTACACTCTAAAACAACAATAAGAAGTATAGTGAATAGATAAACCAGTAACACAGTTGTTTATTACCAATATCGATTATTATGTACTGTACCTAATTGTAAATTGTATATGCTATGCTTTTATACACCTGGCAGTGCAGTGGGTTGGTTTACACCAGCGTCACCAGATGCATGAGTAATGCATTGCACTATGACATCACCAGGTAATAGGAATTTTTCAGCTCCATTATAATGTTGTGGGACCACCATTGTATATGCAGTCTGTCATTGACCGAAATGTTGTGCGACACGTAACTGTACATGCATTACTCATAGTTATGAGAGACCAAACATATGACTGTGATAGAGACAAAACATTCCAGCCTCTACTTGAATTTCCTGTTTAATGAAACAGGAAAAGGCAATGACGGTAATTCCTACGTACCCAGAATATTTCATCAGAGGGCCACCAAGAATCGTGCAGACATTACGGACAGCTATTTTACATGAATTCCATAATTTAAGAGGACTTCCTCAAAGATGGGCAGAAGAATAAGCATTTTCAGTTTCTGGAGGAAAACACTGGAATTATGCCATTTTTCAAGAACCAGCAGTTTGGCGAATGAAGGTCTTACTCCCAAAACAAAAAGAAGCAATTTTATAATCAAACAAAGTTGCCAGCACGAAGCATCTGTCGCTTCACCCTTGACCCTGAACTGGTTTTCTCTATGACATATAGGAGGTTCAATATTTCTATTAAGCTGTGGATCACCTGTTTTTCAATCCTTTCACTTCACTAACAATCTCATTTATAATACCAAACAAATAAAGCTCACAGGGTCTTTACAAGGGAATGCATTTTTGTAAAGGTTTCCTGAGTGAAACATATTGAAATTGATCTCAAAATGCTTGGAACTTCTCTGTTCATTTACGCCATTGTGTTTCCCTGTTTCTAGCATTTCCTATGGACAGATACCCAGTTTTCCTTGCTAGATCTCTTTTTCTTTCACGCAGCAGTCTCCTGAGTCTAGCGTGCCTTGAGTAGAAGACCCTCAAAGATACGGTCTGACCCTACGATTTCAGTCATCTGTGAATGTAAAAGGTCTTTGAAGTGATCAATTAGAATTAACATCGCAGGTTTCAGGTCCCTTTAGCTTTCTCCTTTTCAAATCCGAAAATTAAACTCATTAGGCAAAAAGAAATCATGTGGCCATTTTTTTTGCAAATTATGGTTCCCTCGAGGTGCTTTCCAAGGGAGGAATTAAGGGGTAAGAGGCTCATTTGCACTCTAAGAACGAATAATAATGACTTATAATGACCGTGACAATAAGCACCAGCCTATGGGATCTAGGGCTTAGAATAAATCAAGGTGGACCTAATGCGAAACAGGCGGTGGTCCTAGGGAGGTGGTGAGCACAGGGGCTAATGAGAAAGGCAATGATTTCTGTCATGCTTTCCCATTCATTTGCGGTTGGCTTTTTGTGGGTATTGATTTGCAGGTGACCTTTAAGAAATGTCTCTTCCAGGCACATGGTTGTGTTCTCTTATCTCTTGATTGGACGATCACTAGATGATACTGGGGAAAACCAAGAAGAGGAAAATAAGTCTGAAATATGTGAAGAAGGCCTAAGCAAATACTCAGTCAATTTTAGTCTATTTTAGTGAATATGCTAAGCCTAAGGTATTCATAATTATTGTTGAGAGAGTTGTTGGGAACACCCAAGAAATTGTAGTAAATCCCTTTCAGCATCAAATGTTTTCTGAACTGAACTGGAAGTGTAATAGTAGAAACATTTCATATTTATGAAATTGATGATGTCATTCATCTCATCTCAAATTCTTACATAATGAAAGAAACAATATCATTCTTTCATCCATAAACTGGAATAGTCTAAGGCCTGCTGTATCTATATAGAAACAAACTAATTCATAAATGATGTGGCTTCACTCAGTCTTTTGAAAAAAGAGCAAATTAACTTGAAAGCAAATGTTAACATTTTAAGCAACCAATTTAGAAACCAGTATTGAAAATTAGTTGTTTGGTTAAGACAAACTGTATGTTCTGTAAAGCAGTGATTGATTTTGTTACCTTGGGGAAAAAATTTTCAAAGGAATTGTTTCCTTGGTATTTAGAGTTAAATCCTAAGTTAAGTTGCAGAGAAAAAAAAAATAGTCTAAAATTCAGAACTGAATAGCATTGAATTGAATCTCACTATATTTCCAATTATTAATAAACTTTTATTTTTAGTTACTCCCAATGAAATTAGTTAAGACAGTAAATAATAGTATAATTGTGGCAAGTGTTTCAAAGTTAATGAGAATTGTTAAAGGTTATTTTTATCACATGCCTTCCCTATAAAGCCAGTAGATTAATAACTAAATAGGGAAGTTCCCCACAGCTTGCCTGCCAGGAAGAATTATATAAACTAATTAACAGAAGACCCTGGAGGAAGTTGGTCTCATTTAGAATCTTGATAAAAAGGAGGGGAGAGAGGATACCACAAAGAAAAATATATTAATAAATATATAGGTATTTATTATCTAGGTATTAACAATCCTTTCTTTATAATAAAATATATCATAACCAAAATAAGGAGTAAAAAGCTAATAAAATATTTTTGGGAAAAGACATACAATTGACATTTTAGGATAAGATAAAATATGAGCATATATATAGAAAATTAGTAAACGCATAGAAAAATAAAAGGAAATTTTAATTAAAATTTTGAAAACACATTATACCTAACAAGTATACAAAATGGAAAATGAGGTACTTGTTTATGCTGGTAATATATATATATATATATGCAAATTGGTAACCATTTTAGAAATCATCTAGCTGAATTTGCATTGTAATTTATTTCAAAAACAGCATCTTTTAATTACAAATGTGCTATGAAATAATATTCAATAAAATATTTGGCCAGTGCTGTCAACTCAGGCAGACAGGGTTTGACAGATGTTTTACTGAACGCATCGATGATGTTTTAGATTCTAGAATTAGGAACTGTGTTAGGAACAGGCGCAGATGGAGGGGACAGAAAAGGCAATACGGACAGAACCAGAACTGTTCTAATTAGAACCATCTCAAAGTTCTTAGTGAAGAGAAACTAAAACTGATACCAGAACTCTGAATATCCTTTACAATTATATAATAACTATGCAATTATGTGTAAAAGTTGATACATGAGTTTCATTAGAATGCAAGCTCATTCTGCCTGCACCGATATTTTGGTTGTTTTCATAAAAGCTCAAGTCAGTTAGAGCAGAGGTCAAAAGCTAAGGGCCTGGAGGCTAAATCTGGCTTACAGATTTATGTTTGAGTGGGCACAGTGTTTGTAAAGGTGGAACTTAAATACCTTATGGTAGGGTAAGCAGTCTGGACCAATTCAGACATTCAGCTTACCTGCTGGGATCCCAGAGGCATTGAGCTGATGATGTCCAAGTGAGACACAAAGTTTTAGGACCCAGAACTAGTGGGGACTGTGAGCTGAGAAGTCTTGTGAGTAGGCCCATCATGGGAGCCCTAATTCATTGTTAGTTCCATTTTCCCTGGGAGGCCCAGGGCTGTGGCAACTGACTTTGATTTTTTTTTCAAGGCATGTGGTTGAGGAGGTTGGGGAGACAGGATTGTCTCACCCTGGCCTTTTCTTCCCTTAGCCCCAGGGGTTGAGATATTTTGCAGCTGTCTTCTTGGTATCAAACCGTCGGTGTGGGGTTGGAATCAGTCAGCCTTTGGTAAGTGGAGAAAGCAGTAGGAGGCCCTTATCCTCTTCCCTGCCTCCTGCTGAGACACGCAGCTCTCAGCAACCCTTAATTGACTATCAGGCAGTAATGTTCTAACATAATGATGTTGGCATTGTCAGTAGTATATGTAGAGTCCTCTGCCCCTATTTAAAAGAAAAATACGATCATTAGTAACATACTGCAATTAGGCATGCATTTCATGTAACACCTATCACCTGAGAACCTCACAGGTTTCTAGAAGTTAGCTGGTTCATCATTAATGAATGATTTTTTTTGTTTGTTTGTCTTTTGTTTTCGTTTTTTTTCTTAGAACAACTCAAGACATGTAATTTGATATATTTTTAATTCTTAGTGCCTGAAGCTCATAGATAAAAACCATAAATGGAATTTCAAGGTGTGAAAGAAAAGGATAGGATAATAAAAACAAATAAAATACGTTGTCTTTTCAGGGGCTTTAAATATGTCCAACAGGAGGAAACATTGCATTTCATAGATAAAGGTATCAGTGAGACACAATCTATGAAAAAGCATGTTTTCCCCTCTAGCATTTTTCACAAGTAGATTCAAATAATATGTAAGCGCTTCTCCTTTGTACTGAGCATCCGTTACCCAGGCATCTTTAACTTTTTGGTGACATCTGCTGTACAAAGGAGAAAATGCCATGGAATCATTTTGAGAATGATAAGTGGAGCTGCCCAGAGAGTATTTGATTTTATTTCTCTCTCTCGTTTTTTTTTTTTTTTTTGTATTTACACTACTATAACTTTTTTGATACTTCCCTTCAATATGAGTAGTCTTCATTTGAAAAAGTAAGAATATTTAAATAATTTCCATATGCATTGCATCATAAAAATATTGGCCAGTGCTGGCAAATTCTAACTTAATTTTCCAGTAAACATTTTAAAGATGGCATTTCAATTCGACAGCTTTGCTACCATTCTGGTCAAATATTAGGAAAACTATTAAAGTGGATATTTAAATGCTTTTTCTTATATTTAAAGACAACCACTTCTGAGGGATGATTAAAATATTATTAATACTGTAATAGAAATATTTATAGTAGAACTTGAATTTTAAAGGGAATCAAAGTTTCTATTAGGTTATCAACTCAACTTTCTATTTCCCATTCTAGCTGTAAAGAATAAGCACAATTATCTGCTACGTACCAGAAAATAAGCATCATTTATACATACTCCTAATTATGCTCCACCTGAATCCTTTGGCTCTATTCTACAGCTGCTGCTGGTTTGCAGATAATTAAACACTTCATTTCATAGCTCATGATTATAACTGGAGACATTTGGTAATTCAACAACAAAGTAAAAATTTTTATGAAGTATTTATTGTATGCAGGCATTGTGCTAGGCACTTTTAACAATGTAACATGTGATGAAATGTTCTAGCTCCCAAACAAAAAGTCAAAATGGGAGGATCCCATGTTCCATAACAGATCCTAATTTCACCCATGCCTGATTAAGAGGTGAGAAGATATTTCCCCCATTGACTATGGTTCTCTAGTTCTTAAAACACAACAAAACAAAACAAAACAAAAAACAAACATAAAAAGCCTTCTTCTAATCTGTGCATGGTAATCCAGTGGACAGATAGCCAATTCAAGTTCACAGTAAGACAAAAAGCAGATATGGCTGGAAATAAACAAAACTAGAATCTTATACGATGTTATATACACAGGTTTAAACTATTAACAATACCTTCCCCATTGTGACTTCCTTTTCAGCCTTCAGTATCCTTCTGTTTAAATTAATGACCCTGAGACCCAATAACCTGCTTGAAAAGAATGACCCATATAAAAGAATAAATAGGTGATTATTTTTATAATTATGTGATTTAATACTTATATTTAATTTAATTATGTAATCATAATTATATATGATAATATTAATTATTCTGTAACTAGTTATTGGCAAGTTTGGCTTCCTGTGAACAATAAAATATATACTGTTTCCTAGAGTTTACAGCCTAAAAAAGGGATCAACAGTTCAAATCAAAATAGAATGTGTTAAGTGACCAATTGAGATATAGAGCATGAGATTAGGATTTAGAAGGCAAGAGTACTTCCAGCTGAGGGAATCAGAGGAAAGTTCATGGAGAAAGGGATCCATTTGATCAAGCATGAGGGGTGTGTTCATTTCAAAGTGGAGGCAGAGATAATCTAGGTAAGGAGAAATTCAAGAGCCGGGTCCTCACGACAGCAGGAAGACACAGATATGAGCAGCCCATCCCTCTGCTCGTTGGATACCCGCTGGCTATGAAAGGAAGGACTGGGATACAAGGAGCGCTTGTGACATCTCATAAAGGGCCCTGAACTGCAAACCAAGGAGTCTGGATATTTTTACCAGGAAAGCTGAGTGCTTAGTCTAGACCCCTAAGTCATGGAAGAGGAGTATTTTCATATGTGCCCGTCAAGTCTATTTCCTTTTAGCTTCAACTCAGAGCTATTGCTCTGGATTGGGTTTACTCTGTGCTTTGGATTTCTTCCTTTCCCTTGATTCCTTTTCCCTGGCATCAGAAGGACTTCCTACTTCTTCCTGTCTGATGGGACCTCATAACCTTCTTTCAATGTACTGACTGTGTCATTGTAAAACACTATGATGTGAGTCATAGGTAGGTGTCTTGATTACATGAAAGGGAAGTATTAGAATTCCAAGAAAAACTTTCTTTGAAAATTCTCCTATCCAAGGCAATTGTTTTACTGAGAGTTCAAAAAATGTCTAATGTGACACTCACAGCTAAGCTATGACATCTCTGTGTTCAATGCTCCCTACCCTGAAACAGTTGAAGCCTAGTCAATGGGCGAGGATACCAAGAACAATAAAATTTATGTAAACTATAATAGTTGATGATTAAGATGTAATAATATGATTTGTAGGGGACAAATATAATACTAATAAAATTTATAGAGAATAAAAATAGATACTTTATTTTCAAAATATCCCTGTTATCTACACAAATCACTGTCACACAACACGACAAGGAAATTTAAATCTCCTCCTCACTCCCAATTTTGACCACCAAGAATGTCTCCAGACATTGTCAAAATTGTCCAAGTTTGAAACCACTGCTTTAGGTCTCAGGATAAATGTCACATCCTCAGTGGCTTTCTGCCACCCCCACCCTCACACTTATGCTTGTGCTGTTCTGTTTGAGCTTTCACCCCAACTTGTAATAAAAATTATTTGGGGTGATTATTTGTTTACTCTCTGTCTCTTCCACTGGATGGTAACCTCCCTGAAGGCAGAGCCCATGTCTGGGTTTTCCTTTCTTTTCTTTTATTGATTGCTATTTGCTATGCAGAGCCTCTCAATAACAATAATTCCATTTTAATGTTTATTAGCACATAAATATTTTTTCAGGTGAATAAATAAGAGTTTACAAAACAAAAAAACACAAAGATACCCCATGTCTGGCATCTACGAATCTGAACTCAACATCTTCCCTTATTCGGGGAACAACATCTAATTATTAAGGGACAAAGAGAGAGGAAAAGAAAAGGGTAGAAGAAAGGGAGAGAGACAGCAGGGAAGAGAGGTGTGGACAAAAGGCAGGGCCACCAGTGAACTGTGGGGTCTTCCTCGCAGGCCCAGGGAACTCGGTGTCGCAGAATAAACGGCATTATGGAGAAGCAGGACGGTGGCAAGCCCATATCTAGGCACGAGTATGGTCGCATTCTGAAACAGACGTGCGTTTGAGAGTCTGACTTTCCTGAGGTTGGAAATCTGTGCAATTAACCGTGACTTTCCGCAGGTCCCCGCTGCCTTCCTCGTTCCTGGTACTCAGCTCCTCTCCGTAAAGTCTTGATCCAATCAATAGCTGTCCGTTAGCACTTCCTATTTCCTCTAGCTTTTCCCTAAATGTAACAAATGGTTAAACAATGGCTGACATCATCCCACTGTTCTGGAAAATTTGTATGATTCGTCTAGAGTCACATGTGGGACGGCTCTGGGCAGCTCTCAGAATGTCAAGGATGCTGCAGAACTTGCCCACAAAGACACAATAGCCTCTGTCTCAGCCATGCAGCCATTTCTGGTCAACAAGAGATGCTGGAGCCTTTAAAATAACACTTAGAAAATGACGAATATAATGCACGGGAACTTCAGACACACATGCAGTAGAAGAATGGAATACAATCACCTATTAAAAAAAATCCAGAGATAACCACTCATTTTTGTGTGTATGATCTGTACTTTTAAGAGACGTTTTTATTATGGGTCTCTAAATAGTTCTCTTTTCTTCCCCATTTTCTCTTAGATTCCTGCTTATATTCCTATCAGATCCAAAACATTTGTTTATTATTTTTGCTGTTATTTAAGTATACGACGATGCCTGATGACTAAGTTTCTGGCAGATCAGAGCTGATAAGGAATGCAAACACTCTGTAGATGGCACCTTAAATAGTCTAAAGAATCATTATAACATTTTCAATAGTGTTTATTCTCAAATACAGTGGTATCGAATTAAACGTTAAAAGGGATTCAGAATCAAACAAGAAATTCCAAAGAACAGAGCTCGTTTCAGTTCTGCTAACTCAGGCAAAAGGGTGATAATTTCTTCAACCCTTTTAAATCCTCCAGTGATGGATTAGAAAAGTTTCCATATCTACACTCTCATATCCAATATTTCCTAACTGTCTCATCCTCCCTTTCACCAGCTACCCATAATCCCCACAAATAATTACACGTTTCCTCCAGTTACCTAAGACACTGCATGTTGAGAAAAAGTATTACACTAGAAAAACTGAAGCAGCCCTAAGAAGTCACCTAAAATATCTTCCTGATTCACAAACTGGAGGCCTTATATGGTTTAATTAACCAGGCATAGGTGCCAAACATTTTATTCGATTATGTTTAAGATGGGTATCAACTCAATTTGATCTCTGTTAGAAAACAATCCAGCTCATAAAAGAACCATAGATTGCATCAACAAATAATTCTTCCTTGAGTGTACTCCCAGTAATTTAACATTAGGACATTATCATTAATTTTTAAGGACTGAAATGGTTTGATAACCTTCTTTTTACAGGTTTATATTTTTACTTCATTCTTTAAAATTCCTGCTGCTGGTGTCATTTTTAAATACCCCCTTTCCATCATACTTTAGATTTCTGAAATCGAGGGCTCATTTGCTTATAATTCTCTCTTTCTCCTTTTATCTATCTGAAAATGAATAAGCACTTTTATCTTACGTAGCTTGTAGCATGAAATTCCACATACGAGTAATTATTCCCCTCCTGCAGGTATTAAAAAGAAGTTTAAATCATAATTAAAAGATTACTGGCTTCATTTCCATAAGCCATTCACTCTAAGTTAATTATAAAAGTAAACTCATAATGCATATGCCATTAAGCCCTGTCTATAAGAAACTGAGCACAGCAAAGATTAGGTATGATAGTATCTTTGTAAAGCAATGCTTTCATGTGTTTATTCTTTTGTAAATAAATTTACCCTTATGCAAATTTTGTTCTCAGCCATTATTAGATTGCTGAATTTTCTTTTTGGCCACTAGAGGTCTGCCACACCTAACTTGAGCGCATGCTGGCCTTTGAGAGTTGTACTGAATTCTGTAGCCTGCCTGAACGTATCCATCATTTATCCATCTTCTCAGGGACTGATTCATTAATTCACTCCGCATTTGTTTATCACTGCTGTGTTCCAGTCATGGTGCTACTTACAAAGGAGGAGGGAGCTGCAAGTTTCTTATATCTGCCCTGTCTTAGTCCGTTTTGTGTTGCTATATGAGAATTTATAAAGAAAATTTATAAAGAAAAGAAATTGATTTCCTACAGTTCTGGAGGCTGGGAAGTCCAAGGTTGAGGCGCTTGCATCTGGTGAGGGCCTCTTGCTGCATCATGAGGTGGTAGGAGGCAGAAGGGCAAGACAGTGCATGCGCAAAGGATGGGTGGGGAGTGGGGTCAAACCAGTCCTTTTATCAGGAACCCACTTCCGTGATAACTAACCCACTGTCATAAAACAGCAATGGATTCATTCATTCATTCATTCAACAAATATCTATTGGGCATCTACAATGTGCTAGGTACTAAAGGTACATCATTGAACAAAACAGTCAAAATCCATGTCTTCAAGCTCACGTTTTAGTGGAGGAAGAAGAGAGAGATATAAAAATAATAATAAGTGCTATGGGGAAAAAAAAAAATAGAGCAGGTTAAGGGAGTTGGGAGCGCCCCGCGGGGAAGGAGGATAAGAGATGGAGGTAAGGGGCTTCCTCACGGAGAACATGACAATTGAAACGTTTGAGCAGAGAACTGGAGGAAGCGAGGGAGTAGGCCGTGGAGATGTCTGGAGGAAGAGCCTTCTAGACAGAGGAAATAGCTCTGAGGCAGGAAGAGTGAAGAGTAGGCCAGGGGGGCTGGTGAAAAAGGAGTGGAGGGTGAGAGACAGGAGCTCCCGGACGACAGGTGAAGAGGTGACCCAGAGAGGGAAGCAGAACAGTGAGGCTGTAACAATGATTTGAGCCTTCATTCCGAGGGATGTGGGCTGCAGGGTTTAAGCAGAGAAGCAACGCGATCTGACTCAGGTTCTCAGAGGACTGCTCTTGCTGTTGTGTTGAGAAGGAGGATGGCGGGAACAAGTGTAGAGGCAGGAAAAGCAATTAGGAGACTATGACAACCATCCAAGTGAGAGGTGATGGTGTCCTGAAAGACAGTGGCCAGAAACGATAAATAGTTGTCAGATTCTGGATATGTTTTGCAGGTCAAGCCAACAGGAATTCCCAATGAATTGGCTGTTGGATATAACAGCTGTGTTGTTGAGATTTCCCAGGGTAGCTGCCTCTCAAGAAATTCTGAAGAAGCCTAGTAAAGTCCATAAGTGACCGCCTCGGTTGGGTTTATACTTCGATAACTTAAAATGGAGAAAATGGAGCTTTTGCAAGTCAAGTTCCTACCACTGTGATTGGGGGGTGAAGTCCGGTCCAGTTAACTCACTTTGACATATCACCTGATGGGGAAATTAAATTAAAATCCTTGCTCTCTGGGTATCCATGAATACGTTTTTGAGCATGTGTGTTCAGAT
>RJWJ010025545.1:0-23795 GCA_004363605.1 Indri indri | reverse complement strand
TCTCTAACTGAATTACAGCACTTAGGAGCAGGCAGGGACCCAATCTTAGGCCATGGATCCCTCACTGAGCTTTAGTGGGGGCCAAGCATGGAGTAGGTGAACAAGAAAAACCTGTTCATTGATTGACAGATGGATGGGAGAGGGGAGACCTTCAATATCAGGAGGAAAGAGCTGGGGTCTTCCTTAGGAAAAGACCATCAATCATCAAGCATGCAGACAAAGGCACCAGAGACATCCACTCTCCCTTTCTCCTTAGATGCCTTTCTGCCCCTGGATTGAAGGCACAGATCCTACTTGGGTTATGTTCTGAATGTTTGTTGTAACTGCAGTCCAGAGTCTGAAGACCTCCTATGTTTCAGAATCTAGAGATCTTTCCTTGGTCATTTGCTAGACACTTATTTGAGGTATGAAATGATTTTATGGCATCTCATTTGAGCCTCACAGCCAGGTTCGGAAGTAGGAACCTTGCATTTACCCTTGCTTTACAGATGAGAAAATGGAAGCTCGGAGGCCAAGGGCCTTGTTCAAGGTCACACACCGACTAACCGAGAGTCCTTGGCCTCAAATGTAGGACTGTTTCCCTCAAAAGCCTGTGATTTCTCTTCCCTGTTCCCTAGGAATGAGGTCCCTATTTCTTGGGTCAGCCCACCGCAGGCCACCCCTCTGACTAGCTCCTGCAGGACCCCCTCTCATTCCTGCCCTGTGGTCAGCCAGCACATTTCCAGGGGTGAGAAGACAGCCTGGAGCTATTCATTTGACAATCGCTCCTTTCAGCCCAGATTTGTTTTTTGATTTGTTTTCTGTTTGTCTTTTTTTCTGGGGAGGGAGGGAGAAGTGGGGGAACCTGAGCCTTTTCTGAGAGCTCTGTGTTTATTTCTGCTTCTGTTGTGCGGGGATTTTAAATGATGAGGCTTTGATTTTTCTGCCTTCTTGGGAGACTTGTGCAATTTAAAAAAAAAACGTACTGGCTCTGGTAATGCCTCTCTGCTTGATTTTACTTGCTGAGGAACGAAGGGGCCTCAGAGCTAAGTCCGTGACTGCTTTTCTTCTCCCCACCTTTCGTGGGGCATCTGAAAGGCATCGACTCAGTGTGCTTTGCTGAAGGGAGAGTGACAGCAAGAGAGAGAATACAGGGAGAAAGCCCCAGGTAGGAAGAATAACCCCAGACCACATGTCTGCACAGGTCTGTGTTGGAGTACTTGTGCGTGAACATGTGCCTGTGTGCACCCTCGCAGCTGCGAGAACCCATGTGGTCAGAAGAGGAGGTGGCAAACACGCTCTCGCTTTTGGTCAAGTGCAAACATTTGAGGGAGCAGACGCAGAACAAAGTTCCATGTGTGCCCAAGCAGGTTGCGGAAGGCAACATACCTCAACCATATGTACTTGGATACACAAGTGTGTTCCCACGTCTGTGTGAGACCTTGGATGTGAAGACATCCACGCAGCACATAACCATAGACTGCCTGTGGGCAAGCGTGTAAATGTGTAGAAAAGATGTCAGATGGAACCAAGTGCCCACATGCATGGAAAAGTTTATAGAGCTTAGGTGGAGTATCAGGCGGCTTACGTTCAGGTCTCCACCCTGCACCTGACGACGATAGTGTGTGTTCTTAAGCACGTGTAGGAATGAGCAAAGATACGTGCGCATACACCTGTCTTTCTGTCGGTGGGAGCTACGAGCACAGCAGGGTGCGTCTTTGTGTCCGTGTAGGCGCCTGCGTGCGCGCTGCGCTCCGCGAGCACGTTTGGAGGGGCCGTGGGAGGAGAGGAGCCTGGACGTGCACGTGAGAATGGAGGGTGCTCTCCTGGGTTTGGGTTTGCGGTGTTCGCAGTCCTGGAGAATCTAAAACGACGACAACCACAACAAAGAGGACCGGGAGCTGGTGTAATGTGCATACATTTCCGAGCCTCAGGAACAGGCCCCACGCCGGCTGTGATTCCAGCAGTGTCCGTTACCATGGCTATCGCTAAAAAGACACTGCTGGCTCCTCTGTTTATTTTTAAATCCCCATCCCTGTGACACCCCCTCATGGAACTCAAACCCCATCCCCTCATTCCCTCCCCACGTCCTTCCCTCTCAGTTGGCGGGGTGGGGGGGGGGTACGGGGGGGTGGTGAGCCTCAGGAGCGGGGCACTCGGGGGAGGTGGCCAGCCTGTCATTGTCACTCTCTTTCTTCCCGATATCCAGGTGCCCCTGGGGACGGCTTAGGACCCCGGGGCTCCAGGAAAACCAGAGAGCGCAGTGGGGATGATGGCTCCTGCTTGCCTTCAGGCATGATGCCTGGCCCAGCCCAGGGCTAGGTGGCTGCCAGCGTGTGGGAAGGGAAGGGGGTGACACAAAGGGCGGAAGCTGCGATTTCACGAGTGCCGAGCCCACTGGCCCAGGCCAGGGGGAAGGGGAGACTGAGGAAACTGCAACCACAGAGCTTGGCCCCAGCTGCTGTGGGAGGCCCTTCACGCCGTCTCACACTCCCCCTTTCGGCTCCTTGCGCAGTTTGTGACTGGGTGAGGAGGAGGTTGGACTGGGAATCGCCATGGGAGAGCGGGACAGAGGCAGGGCCAGAAGTGGGGTGCCTCCTCCTGCTCAGAGGGGCTCTGCTTGTTGGCTCAGTCCTTTACAGGCAGAGTACCTGAGGCCCATGTCAGGGGTTCCCTTTGCATACAAATTCAGCTGCTCCAGGCTGGAGTGGCAGCCCGGCCCCCAGCTGCGAGGGGCGACAGGGAACAGAGGAGAGAGAGGGGCGGGCCTATCCCGGGTGCTCCCCGCCACAGGGGTTCAGCAACAGTGGCCCTGGCTCTTCCCACAAGACAGCCAGCTCCCTGAGGGTGGGGGCTGTGTCCTTTTAGACTATAGCCAACTCTGCCTCCTCCAGGACGGTGCCGTGCCCTGGGTTACAGCCGGTGCTCAGTAAAGGCTCACCGAATGAGAGACCCGGGCTGGGAGCCTCCAAACCGGCGCGCTTCCACACGGGATGCCAACTGCACGCAGGGGCAGCGCTTTACTTTTTCTCAGCATCACTTTCTTCGTCTAAAAAATGAGGACCTTAGATTGAATTATCTCTGCACTTCCAGCACTGACATTTCATGATTCTATTAACTAATTGAATTGGATGGACATTATGGAGAATGTTGAACAACAGGCTAATTTTTCTTTGAACATTAACCAGATCCCCTGGCTGTGTCGTAGTCAGGTCAGTGCAAAGTGAAATATAAAAGAACTTCCCCTTCTTTCCTTTCACAGGTGAACAGATTTGCTAAGCCCTTCCTGAAACCCACAACGGAGAATTTGGTGGTGTGTCCCCCCATCCTGTTTGTGAGCTTTCTGGTGGTTAGAATGCTTTGGTCACCAGCTAGCCATCAGGCTACGGTGGCCATGGGCTCCCTTCAGTGGTGACACCTGGACTGTTGGCTGCAGCCCCTTTTGCTTCAGGGGAGAAAAGAGGGGGCTACAGAAAAATCTGAGTTGGAGAAACAGGTCCTGCCTCCTCCAGCAGAAAGAAATGACAAAGCCACGTCTTTGCCCAAGCAAAGGGTGTAGGTCCTGGGTCTCGCTCCAACTCCTGGATTTCTAGGTTCCCTCTTGGTGATCTTTTCTTTCTTTCTGATTGATAAGCATTATGGATTGAATTATGTCACCCCGAAATTCATGTGTGCATGTTCTAACCCCCAGTACCTCAGAATGTGACCTTGTTTGGTAAGAAGGTCGGCGCAGATGTCATTAGTTAGGAGGAGGTCGTCCTGGAGCAGGGCTGGCCCTTAGTACCACATGACAGAGACAGGAACAAAGGAAGAATGCCCTGAGAAGACGAAAGCAGAGTCAGTGTGACATTCTACGAGCCATGGAGTGCCAAAGGGCACCAGGAAACCACCGGGAGCCAGGGGAGAGCCGTGGAGCAGATTCTCTCTCAGGCTTCAGAAAGAACCAGCCCTACCAATACCATGACCTTGGACTTCAGCCTCCAGAACTATGAGAGGGTGCATTTTTATTGTCCAAGCCACCCCATCTGTGGTATTTTGTTACTGCAGCTGTAGCAAACTCATACAATGATAGACACCGTCTGCTGAAGAAAGCTTTGAATCTCTGTTATTCCCTTGTCTGTTTCCCCTTCGCCCCACCCCCAGGACCCAAGTACATTAGGACCCAAGCACTGTAACAGCAGGTAAATATCCTCAAGGAAAGTGATCTTTCCAGCCCAGCTCAGTTTCATAGCTACTACTATCAATCAGGAGGTCCGTCTTTCTATCCTACCTAAATCCCACATGCTGCAGCTCCAGCCCATTATGTCTTATCTTCTCTTCAAAAAAGACAATGATCCACCAGAACCTCCACCTCCGGGAAACAATCTATTGCATGTGGCATCTCCTTCCCATGATGGCTGACAGTTGCCACCCTCTAGTTCCAGGTAAAGCCTCCGCTCTCAGCCCCCACACCCCGCCCAGACTCACAATCCTCCAAACGTCCCCATGTGATGACCCTTACTCCAACATCCCAGAGTGGGCCGGACAGCATCTGGCCTCCTCCCCCAACCTCCAGCCCTCGCCCCATCCCTCCCCGATCTCCTGGAGCCCTCAACACAGGCCACCCTTCCAACAGACAGGGCTTGTTTGTGTGCTCACACACGCCTTGTCTCCAAACACAGCGTGCAGAGAAGTCTAAGGACTGAGACGCGGCGGCTGGGAAATCGCGGTGACCGATGAGAGGGCCTGATTGCTTGTGCATAGCTGCTGAAAGGGGTCTTGACATTTTAAGTGCTCGTCAGAGTGAGGAATGACAGCGGCAGACAATGAGACACTTCCTCTTTGCCTTTTGCTGGCTATTAATAAGTGTTTCTGATTCTGCGGATGTGGGAGAGCTTCTGGGCCATTGGGCTGGGTGTGCTGCGTGGGTTTTTTTCTCACTTTGTCTTTCTCCCGGTGCCCGGTTCCTCCTCTCTCCCCTGCCTCCCCTGCGCTAGCTGCCACTCTCCTCTGCTGCGCGTTGCTGGCTGTTTGTCTTGGAGTCGGCTTTGTTAGTGCTCGGGAAACGGCATCAGGCAGCTGGACTCAGACCTGCTCTTGGCTCGTTGCTGGAATTCAATCTTAGACCCCCTGTCCGGGACCAACTGCCACATCCCACTCACTTCCCCAAGGGGTGGGGAGGAAGGGAAAGGACCTAGCGGGCTTCAGAGAAGATAGAGAGGGGGCGTGAGGCTAGAACTGGGGAAGGGGCTACCAGGAAAGTGTCAAGACGGGCCATTAAGTCAGCCAGCGCAGGCCTTGCGGACAGTCAATGCCGAGAGAACTGGGACGCAGGTTCTCCCCTCCCTCCTTCCCTTCCTCTTCCCCTCTCTGCTGCTCCGCAGCTCACACTGCACTAGTCTCCTTGCCTTGGGCAGGATGCTGTCCAACTGCATCCAAGAGGGGACCATTTGGTATCCCAGGTTGCCTACCTGGTCCCCTAAGCTCATTGTTCTGAAATCAACCCTCTCCCCAAACTAGGGTGACCAACCATCCTGATGAGCCCGGAATTGGGAGGTTTCCCTCAGTGACAAAGCTGGGACTATCCCAGGCAAACCAGGATGCTGAGTCACCCTACCCCAAATCCCACCTTTGACCCCTGCCCTGGCTTCTGACACCCCTTCTCTCTGAGCAGGAAGCAGGCAGTGAGGCCGATGCAAGAGGATGGATTGAGGAGAGAGAGGAAAGACTCCTCAGACTGGGGGGGCATGGCCCTCTTGTCCCGGCAACAGAGGAAGGAGGAGAGTGGTCCCTAGAGATGCCCTCCAACCCTCTCCAGAGGGAGCCTCAGGGTCTATGGGGGAAAAGAAGGCCTGGGGGAACCGAGGGAAGCCAGGGGCAGCCCCCTGCTCTCGGGGCCCACCTGGCACTCTGCTGCCCATGCCCTCATCCCCTCCTCCCCCTCCCTGAGCCAGCCCCCTCCAGCCAACCCCCCTCCAGCCTGGCTTCACTGGAGTCCAACTCCAAAGCCTTATCCCAAGCCCGCAGCCTCTGGATCTCTTTATTCTGATTCAATTACATACACAATATGAGCTTTGCAAACAGAAAATTACACGCTGCAATAATTGAATTCTTTCCTGGACTTGAAGCTTGCTGGGCTGTGGTGTGGAGCAGCTCCCAGATACCCAGCCTTGCCCCAGGGCCCCACCTTCACTTAGCAAAATCGTAACTAACATTTAAACATCATTTTATAGTTAATGGTGTTTCCACCCCCACCATCTCCTTAGAATTTCATAGCTATGTAAAGATATATATATGTAATATGTGTATATATATACACACATACCCCATTATTGTTAATATTTAGTAATCCCTCTCTGCAAATGGGGAAACTGAAACACAGAATAATTACAAGACTTTCTTAAGGTAACAGAACAGGTCATTATAGCACAATCAAGACCTAAATCTGAGACAAATTTCATGTTTTCCCCAATCCAGCCTGATCCCCGTTTCCTGCCAGCCCTGACTAGCACACGGGCCTGGTCCCCCTGGTCCCCCATGGTTCGGGAATAAAGAGGATAATTCCCTTTCTCCCCTCCCACCAGCCTTGGCACATGTGTCATCTCCAGAGCTGGTGACATAATCCATCCTGTTCCCAACCACGAACCAAAGCTGTTGTTTCCAAACCCATGAAATGTTTACAAAACAAAGGTAATTATTGGACGCCTTAAGGGAAATGATTTTTCCCCCACTGGTCTACCAACCCTTTTCCTTCTAGGACCAACAATGCAACTACTTTAATTTCATTCCCCCTGCCCTTCCTTTAAAATTAAGCCACACACACTAGTTCCTTAGACATCTGCAGCAAACATGGTTGTGACTTCTGCTGCCCTAGACAGCATTCCCTCCATGAATGTTTATTGAGCATCTGCTATGTGCTAGGCATTGTTACCTCATTCAATTCTCACAGTAAATTCATGAAATCGGCACCATTATTTGTTTTTTAGAGATGGGCCACTAGGGTTTAGAGCAGCAAAGATGCTCACCCAAGTTCCTATCCCCAGTGAGGACTAAAATCCAGGTGTACCAGCGGCAGGGCCTGTGCTCTCACCCACGGCACCACGTGGTTGATCAGGGATGGGGCTCCTGCCTCCCTCCCTCCCTCGTTCCAGCCAATCTTACCTTTGAACTGGACTATGGAATTCCCTCCTTAACCATCTCCATGATTTTGGTCTTATGTACATTAAATCTATCCTTTGTAGTCAACCAGTAAGTTTTTTTTAAATAAACAACTCTGACAAAGCCATTCCCAGGTTCCAAAGAAAATTCAATAGTTCCCAACTACTTACAGAAAAAACATGAAGTTCAAGTTCCATGGAGTATTGGGCAAGCCACTCTGCGATCCTTGCTTGTCTCCAGAGTTCTGTCCTCTGCCTCTTTTTGCCTTGCATTGTACTCTAGATTTATGCTAAACTGCTTCTAATTCTTTTGCTGCCAACAGTGGGAGGTTTCATACTTCAACGTTTGTATGTATACTTCCCTTTCTCCCTGGAATGCCCTTCCTAGTTTGATGGGCTTAATCCTACTTCTTCATCAAGGCTCAGCCCAGACGTTATCCTCTCCAGAAAACCTTTGCTGAGTATCAGGTCAGCCAACTCTTCTGCGCTGTGATTCCATAGCCCCCCTGTGCACTGCTTCTTAGAGGGCAATTACCTGTTCATGAGTCTGTGACCCCTGCCCCTGGTCCCCAGTCCTGGACTGGAAATACATCACACGGAGACTGTATCATTCTGTCTGTGCCCCAGCACCTAACACCATTCCTGGGCCATAGTAATCGCTCACTAAATATTTGTTGAAAGCCTTTAAATTACCATGTTTAGCTGGATGACACTACATGCACAATCATATCCTCCTAAATATCGAACCTCAGAAGATTTTCTGAGTCCTGACACTGAATATAAAGGGAAGTATTTGCCCAAGTGGCCTCAAGTTCTATGCACCAAAAAAACCCCTGTTTCTTAGAGCTGCAAAATAATCCTAGAATTAAAAATTCTCTTCTTACACATCAACTAACTTCTCACTGATTTCCTAGATGGTCCTAGAAAATGAGAAGGAAAGTTTGAGCTGAATGCCAAGTTCACTTGTCAGTCCAAGGCTACCCTGACACATAGGTAGCAGACATGGCAGAGAAGTCAATGTTCTTCCTCCTAAGACTATTACAGGCATTATGGTCACAAAAGGAAACTTGGGCAAATGAAGACATTTACTATGTACCTAATAAAGAAGATTCAATATTGCAAAGATGTCAATTCCCTGCAAATGAATCTATAAATAATTAATGCATGCATTCCCAATCAAAATACCAACAAGATTTTTCATAGAACTTGACAAGCTAATTTTGAAATCTATATTGAAAAATAAATATCAAGAAAATCAAGATAATTAAAAGAAAAAAAAAAGGAAGGGGAACTTGCCCTCTCAGATATCAAAATATACTAATAAATGTATGGTATTTAAACAGTAAAATTCTGTGATATTTTACAGGTGGAAACAGACAAACAGGTGGATACATTAGAATGCCAAGCCCAGAAATAAACACATATATTTTCTGGGCACATAAGAGGCACAAGATAGATATTTGTTAAATAAATAAATAAAAGTGGCATTTCACATCAATGGCACAATAAATTGGAGGGGGACAATTAATTATTTATTGAGAAAAAATAGAGGTAGATTCTCTGCCTAGTATCAGTTACAAAAATCAATTCCAAATAGCTTAAAAACACAAGTATAAGAATATCTGCGATATTAGAAGAGACTGTAGAAGGATTTCTTTATGCTCTCAGGGTAGGGAGGGCCTTCTTATTATAGATGAAAATAAACAAAAGACATAGAGCAGGGGCTGGCTAACTCCTGCCTGTAGAACTAGTCCGCCCTGCCACCTAGTTTTGTAAAAAAAAAAAAGTTTGGGACACAGCCACATCCATTTGTTTATGGCTGTTATGTCTATGGCTGCTTTCGCGCTACAATGGCAGAGTTGAGTAGTTGGTGACACGGACGATAACTTGCAAAGCCAAAAACATTTACTATCCAGAGTAAAAAGGATTGATAAATACAATCACTACATCAAAAATTAAAACTTGTTACAGTGATGTCATGAGCAAAGTTCAGAAGACAACGCACAGACTTAAAGACAATATTTTCAAAATGCATAACAGTGGATTATTATTGAGGCTATATGAGAACTGCCTGCAAATCAAAGAGTCATTCTAACAAGAAAGAGACAGGAACCCCGTAGAAGAGCGGGCAGAGGATATGAACAGGAAATTCACAGGAAACATTAATATGTGCAGAAACAGGAAGGGCCAGGAGTGGTGGCTCACACCTGGAATCCTAGCACTCTGGGAGGCTGAGGCGGTAGGATTGCGTGAGGTCAGGAGTTCGAGACCAGCCTAAGCAAGAGTGAGACCCATCTCTACTAAAAACAGAAACAATTAGCTGGGTGCGGTGGCACACACCTGTAGTCCCAGCTACTTGGGAGGCTGAGGCAGGAGGATCGCCTGTGCCCAGGAGTTTGAGGTTGCTGTGAGCTAGGCTGACACCACAGCACTCTGGCCTGGGTGACAGAGCGACACTCTGTCTCAAAAAAAAAGAAAAAAACATGAAGGGATGCTCAAAACTAGGTAATTGAGGGAAGTTTAATGAAAAAACTGTTTATAAAGTTATGGGCTGGACTTAAACAAACAAGGGATGATATAATATCTTGGGGCCAATAATTTTACCTTACATGTATTTTATGTTATATATATTTTAACACAATAAAATAGAGTGGACTCCCCAACCCCCTAAAAAGGCATTAAAAATCAACCATATGGTGTTTTAAAATGTTTAAATATCAAAATAAAGATAGGTTAAAAAATTAAGACAGGTTGAAAATAAAAGATGAAAACTTCAAAGTATGAGCATAATAAAGCTCACGGGGCTATTTTCTATCAGAAAATATCGATTTCAAGACTAAAAATGGTACCTGGAATAAAAAAGTCATTGTATAATGAGTCAATCCATTAAAAAGACTTAAGAATCTTAAATTTCTATGCACCTAATAATAACAGAGCTTCAAATACAGAAAGTAAATCTGTATTTGACAAATTGACAAATCTAAAGGGAGAAATACACAAATACAGTGTTTATTTTAACAAATTCCTCTCAGTAATTGATAAAACAAATAGCAAAATATCAGCAAAGGTATAAATGGTTTGATAAATGGGTAGCTGTCACTACCCAAAGGCTGACAATGCAAGAGAAAGAGTAGAAACCTGGGAGAACTGTATGCAGAGGGCTATCTGACAGGAGCTGTGGCTTGGGACACAAGGATGTACCAACTTGTGGTGACCTGGCAGACAAGGAGAAAAGGGAATTAATTCCCCAACCTCATTCTCCTCCCACCCTCTGGATCGTCTGTTGGCTGACCCCACCTGTGACAAGGACAAGGACCCTGCTGACACAGTCCTTGCAGGTCAGCTTCCCAGACAATGGAATGGAGAAATGTGGAGAGTGGATCTGGGGGCAGACTGAAGGTATGCGGCCCACTGGTAATCAGGGAAATGAAAATCAAAGCAACCGTGAGATACCCTTGTCACCCACAAGAATGGTAAACATTGGCAAAGTGTGAGTGTGGTGAAACACTCTCATCCACTGATGATGGAGAAGAAATTGGGATGGCTGCTTTGGAGTCCAGCTTATCAATTGCCATGAAATTTTAAATGTGCATGTATTATGACTCAGTAATTTCACTTCTCTGTATCTAGAGAAACACTTGTACTATTGCACAAAGGGGTATGTACAAAGATGTCCCAAATTCCTACCAATCGATGAATAGATCAATTATATTACAGTCACATAAATTGCATTGTAGTCCTAAGACAAGATAATATGCATCAGATAAAAATAATAGGGTGTGTCTAATGTATACTATTATGAGTAGTTCTCCAAAAATATTATTGAGTGAAAAATAGAAGTTGTAAAATAATATATCTAGTATTCTATTTATGTAAAACATATACAAAACAGTCATATATTTTTTATGTAAGTAAGACATCAACATAAATTTATGGACATCATCTAAAAGGATATATGTCAAGATTAACAATGAGGAGATAGTGAATGTTTTATACAAATGTACTTTTTTAATTATTTGTGAAATTGAAAATTCACTATCAGCAAAAAATAAGACCATCAGCTGGGCTGGAGGCTGCCTCCCCCATGAAGCCTTCTGGCTCTGTCTGCTGGAATTCCTTTCCCTCCATTGCCCCAGGCACCATCGGGACCAGGCGTGTCTACTGGTGTGTACCACAGTCGGTCTTACCCTGGAGTTCATTGTTTCTGTGTCTGTTTCCTCTTCTCTGCTTTGTTTTCCAATCTTACCCCTTCTGGCAATTTCCCCAACTTAAGTCCAGGCACAGGTGACAGCAGTGCCCTCCAGGTACCCTGCTCATCCAGAGCCACTGATCCAAGTTGGACCAATTAGTGTTCCTTCCTGAAAATAAGGAGCTTGGGTAGCGAGGAAGTTAGTCCTGCGGTATGTCAACTGCCGTGTTTCCAACTACAAGGACAGAAGAAGCAGAGAAAACACATTCTGGAGAGAAGGAGAGAGAGAAGAATGAGAAGACATGCAAAGGGACCAAGGAAATGAAGCCTGCTTGTGTTTGAGAGCTTGATTCTGCTTCAACAACATCCTCGAACCTTTACAAAGGGTCATCCCTACATCTTTAGAGTAAGTGTCCATGTTTTTGACTAAATCTCCAATTGGTTTCTGTTGCTCGTCACCAGAAGAATCCTAATTCATAGTGAAGAGCAGTTCACTTTTGTATCTCCCACTGCACCCACCTCATGGCAGAGCCTGCTTCCTAGTAGATGCTGAACCATTGGTTGCAAACTGGACCCAATGTGGCATCCGTTCCCCACGGCACGCTTGCATGTGCTCACCCAGCCTTTGCCTGATACCCACAGTGCTCCTTGCTCATCACCTCCCGAGACACCCGTCCCATGACAAGCAGCTCTGATGGCTCCACAGTGGCCCCTGTGGCCCCTCTTCACCATGGTAACTCGGCAAACACAGGAGGTCTTCTCTTTTTTGGGCTAAACATCCTCAGCTTCATGGTCAGTTCCCCATAAGGCACTATTTCCAGACCTTTTTATCCCCGATGACACTGCTCAGGACAAACTCCCATTTGTCAGTGTCTCTTGGAATGAAGTGCCCCAAATTGGCTCTTCAGACCTTGAGCTCCCGTGGCCTGTGAGTGAGAGGCAGAGCCGCAGGAGGTCACAGCCAGACTCCGCAGGCCTGAGGATTGGTAAGGGGCTGTGTGATTTTGCCAAGTATTTAAAAGAGAATTAGCATCTGTAGGGAACCACTTGGAAATTGTCCCAATGTAGAAACTCTTTGCTATTAAAGGTGTGTGAGTATGAAATTTGTTAACACCCCTCATTTGGTTTGCTGATGTGAAACCCTCAGTGCAAAGTGTTACCGCAGCACAAAGCACACATCTCCCCAGTCAATCCCACAGTCCCTCCGTGACTATGAATTACTCACACTTGAGGGGCAGCTGGCATCCCTCTAACTTGGAATCGAGCTACAGACTTTGCAAAGTCAAGTGGCAAGTAAGACTGTCAGAGGATCCTGGAGCTGGGAGGATACCTTAGAAGGGATCAGCTAGTCTAATCCCCTCATTTTACAGATAAGCCACCTTAAGTCCATTCTGGAATAAGTGGGACATTAATAAATAAATAAAATACAGTAAATTTTACCTATGTGGAAGCTAAGACTCCAAGCAGTTGAGTGGCCGACCCAAGCACTTGCAGTAGTTTGGGAGTAGAGCTAATACCCACCCTTGAAGCCCACAGTTCTTTGCTTTGCACCCACCCCCTTGAGAGAGGAAGTCAACCCACTATCAGGGCATCTTCTGGGCACTAAGAAGCTTTTCATCTTCCCTCTGAGGACAGCAAGCCAGACTAAGGGTCGTTTGTAAAAGCCAGAAATCTAGAAGCAGCTGAACTAATCAAAGCTTGCAATTAGGGAGCGTACATCAGCTGGACTGCCCACCCAGAACTGGGTTTCCAGCCAACCCACTTCCCTAAGGGCACCCAGGAAGTCAAATCAATATTAGAGTTAAAGTCTTCCCTCTTCTTAAAGGCTGATTCTGTGGAACTGTAGGGAACAGCAGTCGATGAGAACACAGTATGGGCTTTATGCTCACTCACAAATCCCAGCTTCTCCACAGACTCCTGGATCTCACCTTCTGCAGTAAGATTTTAGGAAGCTGGAAAGGTTATTTCTCAACGCGATGATCAGACAGAACATGCCACTCCCTTCTCTGATGACGTCCCCAAGTTCCAGCATCTCTGGTTTGTGGGAGAGAGTTTATGTATTTCACATGGGGAACAACCAAATCCTTCACCTGCAGTCACCCCTGGGCCCTGGGCACACTCTGAAAGCTACAGGCTGAGTGTCATGTGGAGTCCAGCCTGAGGAAGACCCCAATCAGCCTGAGTTCCCCTGAGTGGTTCAAGGGTGGCAGAGACAAACAGGGTCCCTGCAGCTGAGTTTAGGTCCCTGCAGAATTGCAAGCATCTGAAACTTCATGTCCCCTCTGAGAAGTGAGAGAGACCAGAGGGACACCGTAGGAGTTTAGGAAAACTTAAGAGCCCACAATGGCAGTAACCAAGATGAAAGGGATGAAGGCAAGGGGGCTGGACAAATCCGGAAGGATTGGATAACGATTCAAGCTGGAGGAGTTCAATCTATGAGAAAGCCACTATTCTAGCCCCACACCAGCCTCCCACCTCCACATCGCCCCACTGGCATTTTTTCCAAATAGAATACTTCTTTAGTCGGTGGCTTTGCTTGGATGCCCAGTTTCCGATGCCTTTCAGAAATAACGGTTATCTGGCTTTGAAGGTCTTATTCTGGGGACATTGCTTATTTTCCTTCTTTCTTCTTTCAAAAAGAAAGAGAGAAAGAAAAAACAGCAGCTTCGACTAGTCTGAGGGTGACACGAATGCCTGATTTTTATGCAATGTTGCAAGTGCCTTTCAGCAACACAATGGCAGGTTCCTTGACAATGTCATGCGTCTATTCAAAACAACCGGCATGCCAGTCAGGGGCCTGGGCGTTTGCACAGTGCTTGTTCTCCGTAGTGATAAGGCATGTTAGATTTTCCCATTCTATTTGAGAAATAATTCTGGTCTTTTTTAAGTCCCTGCTTTTTTTGATTATTTTTTTTTTCTTGCCTCTTTGCTGAACAATAGGACCTGTCCCTGTTTGATTCCTTATGTGATGCTTGTGTGGTAACAACTTGAAAAAGAAAGAAAAAGAGAGTGGGGGTGGGTTGGAGGTGAGTGGGGAGAATCCAATGGCTTAACGTCCCCTGCCAGGGGCTGGCCACGAGAGGGCCAGCATTAAGGAGGAGCCGGGAGATTAGTGCTGATAATTTCTTTGGGTCGATTTGTCCAGCTCCTTTTGTTGGAAGCCAGGGTATGTACGAGGATGGGTTAATTATTGGGCCTCCCGCTTCCCTGTCTGGCCCACCGCAGCTAACCCTCCCTCTCCCGTTAGCAGGTGTGCCCCACCAAGAACGGGAACGTCTGTTTCCTGCCCTTTCTGGAAGCACGATGGATAAAAGGAGAGAAAGGAGAGTGGGGTCTAGGACAAGGGGTGGGAGGGCGTGAAGTCATCCAGCTTTGCAAGTGACCATAAAAAGGGCCCAACTGCCTTCTAACCCCAGCAGCCTCCCCAGATGGGATTTGCTGATTCTAATTCTCATGTCTCCAAATAGATATGACCTCTTAACTGGTGTTATCAGTTAGCGTTGGCTGTATAACAAGCCACCCCAAAATTTAGCAGCTTAAAACAACCACCATTTATTTAGATCGTGGTTCTTCTGGGTAATTGTGGTCTGAGCTGGGCTGGGCTGATTGCAGCTGGGCTCACTGATGCACAGGTGTGTTGGCTGGGGTGTGGAATCGCCTGCCCAGGTGGCCTCACCCACACATCTGGTGCGTGGCTGAAGCTGGGAACGTGGCAGGGCTGAGTGGCTCTCATAATTTAGCAGGCGAGCTGGGGTGGCTAGGTTCCAAAAGCAGCGAGAGAGCAACACCAAAAGCACAGGAGCTTATCGAGCCCCTGTTCCCTCCTATTCGTTAATGTCCCATTGGCCAAAGAAAATTAGATGACCAACTCAAGTCAAAGAGTAGAGAAATGGAATCCTGGACTCCACCTCTGCATCAGAGGCCAGAGGAGAAGAATTTGTGGCTCTTTTTTCTTTCACCTGCTACAACTTGAATAGCCTCTTCCCTTTGTCACTGCCCCACCCCCAACCATGAAGCTACATACCCTAATAATTGCCTTACACACTTGGTTCGAAGCTTCAGGAGAGCTTCCTTCTTGAACCCAACGCCCAATTACTCTCATGTTTATTTTCTTTGCATTTCTGCTTACTTGTGCCTGTCGATGTTTTGCTTTATACCTTTTTCACTTGGCAGAATTTCAGAGCTAGCCCGGCCTCCTCAATGGTGGATGAGGACATCGAGGCCCAGGGAGCTAAGATGACGTGAGCTGCATCACTCATCCAGTCGTGGAATGCCTGAGATCCCAGCCTCTCGACTCCCAAGTCCTCGCTCCTTGCACCCGTGTCAGACACCTCACTCAGTTGTTGTGTGCCTTCCTTCTACAGCACACAACTAAATGGGCAATGCCTCAAAGTTGTGTGTGAGTTGAAAAGAATTCAAAGCGGTTTTCACACCGAAACAACACGAAAAGGAACAGAGACTTCCAGTGGGACGCAGTCAGTAGATGTTCTCAGACCTCTGAAATGAGTAGATTCTGCCATTTAGGCAGATTTCCTCTGAGTTTTCTGGCAGCTGCAGCAGAAGAGGGATGTATATTCATTGAATTATACAGGTTTTTATTTTCTAACAAAAGAAAGCATACAAACTCATCTGTTGAGACAAGTTAGTTTCGCTGGCACCAGACTCAAGTAGATATTTACTGGATGTAGGTCTCTCTACAGAACACTGAGCAGCATTTTGGACTGCATCCTCCTCCGTAATCCCCAAACCACATTTATTTACTGTGCTCCCACCCCCTGCCCCGCAGTACGCGGCATGGTGTGCTGGCCACAGTGGGTGCTCAATCAATGCTGCAGGCTGATTGGTAAGTGGCATCAGCCAAAGTTTGGACTCCTCACCAGGAGTGAAGTCTCTAGTCCTGGGTGAGTGAGCGGGGCTATTTGGAAGGCTAAATTAATTGATTTACTATTGATCGGACTACAAACCTCTGTCCAATATGTCTAGAATCCACAGCTCCCTTAGTTGAGGAAGCACCTCAAATTCCATCTGAGTTTCATCTAAGCAGCATGGATTTGTAAATTGCTGTGCAGACCAGACCAGGGTTCTAGCCCCTGCCTTATTATCTGCTCGTGAGTGGCCCCGTGCAGATTCTTTCACTTCTCTGAATACCTATCTGTCCCCTTCCCCATCCAGGCACTTTGAGGATCAGTCGAGGTGATATAGGCAAAACGTTAAGTGTGGCACAGATGTAAGGAACCTGAGTAATACTCTTAGACTCTCAGTTCAGAGCTCAGCTAAACTTTCTTTCTTTAGTCTCGGGACTTCAATATCTGATTGTACCCTAACTGAGTGCCTTGTGGTAACACGTGTTAGATAATAAAGGAAAAGAGAGGCGAAAGAGTCCCCATGTGACCAAACTACCACTACTGTAGCTGGTATTTTTCCAGAAGTGCTTTGTAGGGTTAGATGCTCTGGCCCCCAGCAGTGGGATATGGTGAACAGCAGGTTCTCTCTCGGCTGCAGCCTGTGTCCTGCAATATTATTCGGCCCAGCGCTGTGCATATCAAAGTCTGATGTGCATACAAATTCCCTGGGGTCTCGTTAATATAATTCAGTAGGTCTGGGTGGGACCAAGAATCTGCATCTCTAAAAAGCGCCCAGGTGATGCCAACGCTGCTGGTCCAGGAACCAACTATAAGTACAACCAGAGATGGAAGAACCTGGTACCACGCTGATGGGGGGATTGCTGCTATGGTCTCAGTGTACCCAGCTCAAAAAATACAGTCTGAGCAGCGGATGCATGTCTGGTGGTCACACATGCCCCTGCACTTCAGAGCAGGGGGCTGGGGCGGGCCCAGAGTATGGAAGGAATGCTTCTTATCCTTGTATATTTACCTTAACCCAAGGGTCTTTCTGGAATTCAGGATGGGATCAGGTAGGCACGAGGGTTGGAATTTTACACTCTGCTCTGGCTGGTCCACATATAAGTGTCTGAAGGGGGTAGCGTGGGGGTCAGGCTGTTAAAAAATCTGGCTTTCCTCCACGTTTAAACAAAAAATGACATCGCCCAGGGATGTACCCTAAGCACCTTCATGTACATTATTTCACTTAGTACAACCTGTAGTGTAGAGGTTTCTGCTAACCCCTTTCTATAGATGAAAAAGACAAAGCACAGAGAGGTCAAGCGAACATCCTCAGGTGACCCAGCCAGTAAAGGAAAGTGAAGCTCAAACTCTGACCCTGCTCTCTGAAGTCTCCTTCTTTCTAGGACACTGTGCGAGCTCAAATGTCAATAAGCCAGAGAGTGCCCCCGCAGGCTCCAGCAGCCCGGGGAAAAATCTCCCTGCCCACTGAGAAGAGAAAGGACACAACACCAGCCCTGCCTTTTGTCTCCACTCCATGACGGGCTACCTGCAGCACTGCAAGCACAGCCAGACACCCGAATGTCACCAGGGACAGAGAGGGGAGTACGCCGAGATACTAATCAATTACTTAGAGAACTGACAGTCTGGGGGTTTGCACTTAAAAACAAGTTAAAATATGTCACTTGCTTTTTATTATTTTTTAAGAGCGCGGTTAGACATGGGGAGTTTAGCACGAATAACCTCAGATTTATGTGCCGATCAGATGGATCCTTAAACTTCCTAAGTGCTTAAAGTGTACACATTTTAACTTGAAAAATTACCAGGTTTGTCTAAAGAAAAATTTTCCAACGTGAAAACATGAAGCTCATTTGAAGGGAGAAATTCTCCAATGGAGTGAACCCAGCCTGTCATAAAAAAGTTAAACCAGGCATAAAGGAAAATGTCAGATGCGTGGGAGAACCAGCTGTCTCTCTCTCTCTCTCTCTCTCTTTTTTTATTTTTATAACCTAGATCAGATTATAGGAGAATATATGACTGTCTGAGGCCGGGCACCCGGAGGGCGGGAGGAGAGTCACCCTCACTCCCCTGGTGGTGCCGAGCTCTCTCCTAGAGAATGCATTTTTTTTTTTAAACTTCTAAATAAAGCACTCTAGAGTAGCACATTTATAACCAGGAAAGAATTACTCAAATAAGAGACGCCGTCAGCTATTTATTTTAAAAGCTTTTTTCCTGAAGGAGAAGAGGGAAAAAAATCTCTCCACTCGTCTCCATGCTTTTTCGAAGGCTTTGTGGGTGAATTCTTTCCTGGCTTGAATCTGCTCGGGAGAGGAGCCTGTGTCCCAGCCCAAGGGTTCTTTCTGCTTCTCTTTCTCTCTCTTCTCCACCTCCAGCTAAATATCTGTCCACCTTCCAAGGAAAAGGGAAGCTGCGTCTCCCACTCCTGAGAGTGTGCTAGGAATGGGAGACACGGGGGTGTAGGTTTGTGCGGCACAGAAGGGGTTCTTAATCAAATTCCAGAAATAACACCCAGCCAGAAAGAAGGAAGGGAAGGAGGGAGGGATGGCAGGAGGGAGGAAAGATGCAAAACGAAAAGGAAGAAGAAGAAAGGAAGAAAGGGACGTGAAAGGAAAGGGAAGAGTTGGGGCGGGAAGAGGAGCTCCTGGTCTATGGGAGAGATGGGGGGCTGGGGGCTGGGGCTCGGGCTTCCAGCTCGTGCTGCCTTTGCGGAAACCTTTCCCTTTGGGCCCCATTTCTAATCACGCCTGAGATGTGGACTCCGAGCCAAGAGTGGATGCCATTCAGTGTTAACCCGTCGCAGCTCAAGCAGAGTTGGTTGAGCATTTCCCTTTGATGGTCAGCCTGGATGGAATGGGGTAAGGCTCGGTCTGCACAGAGGCCCCAGATGAAAAGTAAATGAAATGAGTTTGTGGTCATGAAAATGCTCAAAAGATCTTTACTGGGGATGGAATGGAGAGTTACACTATGTTGAAACAGCAATGCTAGTTGGACTGACTGCTTTTTCTTCCTAGCAGGTGTCGCCTGGATTGAATTAAACACTCAACTAGTGGAGGCCTGCCTGACCCGTGTGGTGAGATATTATACCTGTCCACTGCCCTCTGATCTCCTATCCCCTTCTGTTAGGATCCTGCCCATTCCTCAAGCACCAACTCGAATTCTTTCTCCATCACAGACCCTTTCTGGCCATATTGATCTCTTCCTTTTAAAAGCTTTACTTAGTCCGGGCATGGTGGCTCATGCCTGTGATCCTAGCACTCTGGGAGGCTGAGGTGGGAGGATTGCTTGAGGTCAGGAGTTTGAGACCAGCCTGAGAAATAGCGAGACCCCATCTTTACAATAAATAGAAAAATTAGCAGGGCATCATGGCACGCACCTGTAGTCCCAGCTACTCCGGAGGCTGAGGCAGGAGGTTCACTTGAGCCCAGGAGTTTGAGGTTGCAGTGAGCTAGGCTGACGCCACTGCACTCTAGCTGGGCCAACAGAGTCAGACCGTATCTCGAAAAATAAAAATAAAATAAAAAAATAAAAGCTTGACTTGCATTTCAGAAATGGCACCTTATACCCTCTAGGCTGTGTTAGTTATTTGAGTGCATACCCAAGGCCAGGGCTAGGCCTGGGTCACTTCTGCATTTCCCACAGTGCTTGGTGCAGAATAGGTGATCAGTAAACAGACGTGGGGAATTATTAACATTAGTGGACACATCAAGTGCCCTGGGAGGGCAGGCCTTGCTCCAAGCACTGTGCGTGTGTTTATTTGAATCCTTAAAACAAGCCTGTGAGGATGCTATAGTTGTCTTCATTTTGGAGGATCTGAAGTACAGTGGTTGGACGACTTGCCCAAGGCCCCTCAGCTCGTAAGTAGCGGAGCTGGGATTTGAACGCAGGTGTCTGGTCCTGGAGCCTGCTTCTCAGCTACTGCACAAAGCCCCTTGAAAGCCGCATTTGCTAGGTAGGATCCAGTTTGAACAAGTTAGTCAACGTATGCATGATGTTTAATAGTCCAACTATAAGGCCATTCATTAGCCTTAAAAATTATCTTTGTTTCCTCCGTGTTTACATGGCGTCCACTGCTCCCCTCCCCGCCACCCCTCCCTGCCAAGCCTGGCACAACAAACCAGCCCTACAAGATTCCAACATGGGTCTTCTAGACCCAAGGCCCTTTGTTCTATTCCATGATATCACATTGGACATGGAGCCAGAACAACATAGGAGAGATCAGAGTTCCAATTCTGTCACCTATTCACCTTGCAGGGTGACTAGTAAGAATTAAATGAAATGACAGTGGAACAAAGCTGCAATAGGGCCTGGCACCGAGCTATTCATGATAATGACAGTGATCACTGCATAGTAAGGCCATTGTGATTAGCATCCTTCTGAGAGCTGGCATCTCAAACTCTGCCTCCTCCAGGAAGCCCTCTGTGACTGCCACAATCCCAGAAGCTGCCCCCATCTCTTGAATGTGCCAAGCTCTTATGCTCTGCACCACACAGTGCAGCAGTAGAGGAGGTGCCCTCTTGTACTCTCCTCTGGGCACTTTGTGAAGAACTCCTAAGCAAGGACGGCCAGAGGAGGTAGAACAGTGGGATGACTAAGCCCCCATCTCTGGAGTTGGCCTGCACTGCTGTGTGCAGCCACATGGCCTGAGGTTCACACCCTCCAGGGCACACCATTCCAGGCCATACCACCTGTTACTGTGTGATCTTCAACAAACGATTTACCGCTCTAACCCCCAGTGTCCTTGCCTGAAAGACGGGGCTGTGGCTGCACCTCTCTTACACGATTGCCCTGAGGGTGAAGGGAGATGCCCTGTTTAAATGGCTGAACACACAACCCGCAGTAGCCCGAGCTTAATAATGTCATTTATTACTTTTAGAGCCTGAGAGCAGGGAGGGCACAAGGGAGGTGCTGCACGGATGTTCACTGATCAGCGAGTTGCTTCCCTATGAAGCCTGGACGTGTGGCTCTTCCTCCAAAGAAACCTGCGTGAACAAGCCAACTTGTTCAAGCAGGGGGCACATAGCACGGGGTAAAGGAGGCAAGAGGAAGGGAAAAACAGACAGCGCAGAAGAGAAGGGACTTGTCAAATATGCCCCGTGCATTGCCCTTGGCTCAGGCTGCGAATAAACACTTGCTGTGGGCAGGGCTGCCCCGGGCGTGTCTCTGCTCTGCCAGCAACATGCAGAAGACACAGAAGCAGGTGTTCTTGTTGATGGCCCTCCTCATTCACCTGCCTCAGCTTCCCACGGTGTGGCACTCTGGGATCTGCATTCCTGGCCTGGCCCTGCAATGTGTATTTCACCGGGTGAAAACACGGACCATTTGCAGCAAGAGAAATAAACCTGGTCAGGGAGTCAGGTGGCTTGAGTCCTGGTCTGAGTCTAGCACTGTGTCCTCGGATCCTCACAGCTTCTGTCGGCCCTGGGTCACTTGCCTCTACACAAGAATAGCCAGCGAATTCCCTGTCTTGTGAGATTGCTAGAAATCTCACACAGGATAACATACGAAAGAACTTTAAAAGGTATAATGAGCTACTCAAAAGCTAATACAAAGGATTATAAAGATGATCATTATTAGTTCATTACAGTACCCAGCAAAACCTGTAGGCCTTATACTGCTCCATGAAATGCCCAGCTGCCTCTCTGATAAGAGAATATGTAAGCTAATATAAGAAAAATTAAGAAAAGCATTCTAGGCAGAATGAAGAGTATGTGCAAAGGCCCTGTGGTTGGGAGGAGCTTTGAATGTTCTAGGAATTGGGAGATGACCAATGTGGCTGGAACAAAGTGAATTGGGTACAGTTGGAGAGAGAAGTGATATATCGCAGCTATATAACATTTGATGAGCAAATGAATCAATGGGTGAGAAAATGGGGTTGCTGTAGGGGTCTTGGGAACCCCATTCCTCTGACCTTTCTCTAGGGGCTCACATCTCTGTAGCACCACTGAATGCTTTCAACAGCCTTATCCTGGACTCTCTGTGGGGGTGCCTGCTCTACTGGCAGAGATCGCCCTCCAAGCTCCACCAGCCCACCTGGCGATCAGACATCAGCTGGAAGCCCTGGCCTTAACACTCAGCTGACCCTGTCCACACGCCCACTGCCAGAGTCACCTCCTTTCCTCCTGCTTGGGATCCCCCAGGAGACTACTGCCCATGTTTATGAAAACTGAACATGTCATTCAAACCAGCACCTCTGGCCTCGTGGAGCTGAGGATCAGGAGCTGCTACTTTTACTCTCTTTTCTGTCACTGGACTTTACAAGCAAAGGCTGGTCTCCCCCTTGGCGGTTCCCAGAACCTCGCAGACAGTAATGAGTCTGGGGTTGGTGTTAAGCTCAGATGTCAAACAGAGTGGCCGGGGCCTCCCGAAACGCCGAGAGAGCCGCGAGCTTCTCCCTCTACAAGGTCAGCCTGTGTGTAACACTTCATTAAATTGCTCAAACGCTGAGCCGTGTCTTTAACCAATACCTTTAATGTCATTTTCTGCAGACTTAATAGAGGAGCATTAGCATACCTGTCAAGCCTTCCCATTTAAACTTTGAAGCAAGTGGAGTTTAAAGTGCCTCCTTCAGCCCACAGTGGATTTAGCTTCAAACTTTAGTTTAAGAGAAATTAAAAAAAAAAAAAAAAATGGAGAAGGAAAGGGACTCCTCCGCGGGGTGGTGTGACGAAGTAGGGAATATCGTCCTGTCACAGCCTTCTTCCAAGTCTCTCTCCTTGCCTCCAGGAAGTATACCCAGGTGAAGAACAGTGAGAGGCAAGCCTCAGTGTTGACTACGAAATGACCTTTCCTTGTCTCACATTCACCCACTGGAACAGGGCCCCAGGAGGTCAATTATTCCATTCCTCTGCCTCCATAAACTTGCATCCCAGAGTGGGACAAGAACCACCCTGGGTAGACATAAAGACCAAGACAGGGTGGGTGCAATGATCTGAATGTTTGTGTTCCCCCAACATTCCTATGTTGAAACCTAATCCCCAATGGGATGGTAATAAGAATGGAGGCTGTTGGGAGGTGATTAGGTCATGAGGTCTCCACCATCATGGATGCAATTAGTGACCTTACAAAGGAGACCCCAGAGAGCTAGCTAGCTCTTCCACTATATGAGGATGCAGTGAGACGGTGCCATCTATGAAGCAGAGAGCACGCCCCCCACCCCCCACCCCGCCAGCCAGACACCGAATCTGGTGGTGCCTTGATCTTGGACTTCCCAGCCTCCAGAACTGTAAGAAATAAACTTCTATTGTTTGTAAGCCACCTATTTGATGGTATTTTGGTTGTAGCAGCCCAAATAGACTAAGGCAGAGGAGTGACAGAGGGTATATCAGTCAATTTGGATCATTTGGGATTAAACTCTGAGGCTCTTTCTTTCTGAATGGCCTGGGTTGTATGTGTGGACAGCTCAGTGTGTGCGGATAATCATGTACCTCTGTGCTTTGCCCTGGTGGGGTGAGGAAAGGGAATTAGAGCAGAAGGGGAAGCCAACAGAGGCAAGGGTGGATGACAGGGACAGCAAAGGTCTTCCTAGGTTTTGAATGGAGTTGCTGCTCCTTGGGTCAGCCCTGATCTCCTGGGACAGAGGCCAAAACAACTAAATTGTAGTAGAGCCTGCTCTTTGACCTGAGACTCCCA